>SJJU01015554.1:0-13807 GCA_012932125.1 Conopomorpha cramerella
GCGTATTTAACCCAACGTGACAGGGGGTGAGCCCATCGCCGTTATAGGGTTCACACACCTTGTGTGTGCGGGTTTCATCACGATGTTGTCCTTCACCGTACGAGCGTTGCGTTGCGGTACATAGGCTCTGAAAAAGAGTCCCATTGGTACACGTCCAGTAGCCGGACTCGAACCCGGGACCTCCCGGTTACAAAGCAAGTATCCGACCAACTGGACCACAGACGCTTTTAGCTTTTTTTCGAGAATATATTTTACAAAAATTGAACTCATTCATAATTTATTCAAAATGTGGTGATAAGTCATTGACACAGGCATGGGGGATTAGGTAGGAGACCAACCCAGAAGATTAGATTTAATTTAAATAAATTATTTAGAGCTAAAAATGTTCTTGATCCCCAGACACTTTTGATGTGTGTACTTAGCTAGCCTAGCTACTTCGTACTTTCCAAACAAAGTTTGACAGTAATGACAGTTCTCCGCCCTAGAAACTGTCAGAGAAACGTCAAAGAAAATTCCCCATTGAGAACCTCATGTTTTTATTTTTTCTTTATTTAGCCTCTTTTGTGTCCCACTGCTGGGCAAAGGCCTCCCCCCATTTTATCCATTCGTGTATGTTCTGGGCCACCTCGCGCCACCCAGGTCGTCTCGCCATCCCCTCCTGGGTCGGCCTCGCTTCCTGTGTCCGTCGGCGGGAACCCAATCGGTGACGATTTCCGCCCACCGGTTGGGATCCATTTATTTATTTATTTACAAATACATATAATGCTTACAGCTAGCAGCCAACACACATTATTGCATAACCGAACCTAACAATATTTATAAAAAATCTACATCTAAAACTAAATAACAAACTTAAAAATACATAAAAAAGAACAAATATTTAACTTAAAATTAATTTGAACATGTTTTATAGTTATGATGATTCATTCATGATGTCGATACCTCGAGGTAGAAAGGTCGTATAAACCATATCATCAACTTACCGTTATACAGACCAATAGATAGACCGAAAAATTCTGCATAAGCCAGCATTCATAACTCATACATACATACATACACTTCACGCCTGTTTCTCAGAGGGGTAGGCAGAGACTACAGATCTCCATTTGTCACGATCCTGACATACCCCTTTCGCTTCATCTACATTCATACACCTTTTCATACATGACCTCCGGTTACGAGTACTTTTCACGCCACCTTCGGTCAGGACATCACCAATCTGGTCTTTATATGTCCTTCTGGGGCGACCTCTACTCACCCGGCCCATTACATCAACCATATAAATCTCTTTCGTCAATCGACTTTCATCATCTTCTCCAATGCCAAAAACCATTCATAACTCAATTCAACGAAAAGTGGCTTTTGCGACCTTTCTACCCCGAAGTATCGATGTTATGATGAGAAAAGCAATGTGAACCCGCAGAATGGACGTGACGTGCTTCGAGTCGTACCGCAAGTGTGACATATACGCGTTCGCCCTCGTACTGTGGGAGGCGACGTGGGCGACCGTGCACCGCGACTACCGGCCCCCGTACCACGGCCTCGTCACCGCCGACCCCGGCTTCGACGACATGAAGAAGATCGTCTGCATCGACGGCGCCAGGCCGCCCAAACCTGGCGACGATCCGGTGAGTTATTGATTGATTGATTGATTTATGGTTATTTAATTTTTTGATGAACAGATCAGGGATAATCAATCGTGACAGGGGGTGAGGCTATCGCCGTTATAAGGGTTCACGCAGCTTATGGTGTGCGGGTTTCATAACGATGTTGTCCTTCACCGTACGAGCGTTGCGTTGCGTACACAGGCTCTGAAAAAACAGTACTTCTACCATTGGTACAACACGTCCAGTACTCGGAATCGAACACGCGATACGGTTGCAAGTCAAGTATGCGACCAACTGGACCACAGACGACCAGTAGTTATGGACAATAGGTGGTTGATTTTTTAAGTGAACTAAGCAAATACCTTCTCGTGTGTTGCTCCTCAATAATTTGTCAAATTAATAATGTACTTTTGTGTGTGTTACTGCATTAAAAAACATTAGGCAGACACGCTGAACATTAAACCAACGGGCCCGTCAATCCACATCCCTTTCCAACCTATCTGAATATGGTTAGAATTAATATAATTCACTTTATGTTAAATCCGAATCATACCCTCTATTTTGAATAGAACCCTTGGAACTTGACAACACCTTCCCAAAATATATACATGTTCCATCTACTACATAATCTATTGGCTAAGGTAAAAATGTACAATAAATAAAAATAGTTGTGTTGTATCTAGTTGATGATAGAACACCATAAACACCAGCGGCGTGCACTGGCTTTTACGACAAGATAGGCAGTAATCCCCAAGGATTGACACCTATGTACAGGTAACTGGTCTTTACGAAATATAGGTATCTACCTATCTACTCATCCACAAAACATATGACCTTCGTTAGCCTATGCCGTGAGTACAGCAAAAAAGATCTAGCAATAACTGTATTATTAGGTCGGGTAGCAAAAATACTAAGGTAGGCAGAGTCGTTTTGCCTATATGGTGTGCACGCCACTGATAAACACACAATAAGGTTCAAAATTCAATTGAAATCAACACTCACGATTGTTTCAGTTCGGGTACAAAGGGGTATGAGCGTTTGCGACTTGAACCCGCAACCTCCCTATTGCAAATCAAGTGCCCTAATGGACCACAAACGCTTACTTTCACCTTCTATTCCCACAGATGTATTCAGCTCTGTTCTCGCTGATGTCGGAGTGTTGGCACTCCAAGCCCTCAGTGCGGTTACCGGCGTTGCGAATCAAGAAGACCCTCATGAAAATATGTATGAGAGATCCGGAGTTAGCACTCTTGCCGGAGCTGGAAGAATGAATGGGTGAGAGCTGGTTGTATTGATGTTCATGTAAATGAGGTTTACTTTGGCTTTGTACCTTTGGAGGTATTGTTACAAATTTCTACTGTAAATTTAAAGTATTTGTACTGTTGGGTCCCCAGTCCCCCTAGTAAAGGGCTCCAAGAAAGACATGACAGGGACCAAGCACTGCGATTGGTTGAAACAAGCTGAGTCGCACGATGTGTGACATAGCAGCCAATCACAACGCGTATTTGCTCTATGTCGTGTATTTCTTGACGCACTTTGCAACTGCTGGTTGGCGTACTAGTGAAGCTATGTCGTAAACGGGGAAAGAAACTCCTCAAGTCACTGATGGCGGATTTTCACGAGTTCTGTTAACAATTCTCATTTGACCTTGTGTATCCCTTTCCAACCTATCTGAATATGGTTTGAATGAATATAATTGACCTTATGTTAAATCCGAATCTGAATTGAATAGAACCCTTGGCATTTGACAACACCTTCCCAAAATATATACGTTTGTTCATAGTGATAAAAAAAAAAAACGTTGCCGAATAGAGGCATACACGCTGACCATTAAACCAACGGGCCCGTCAATCCACATCCCTTTCCAACCTATCTGAATATGGTTAGAATGAATATAATTGACCTTATGTTAAATCCGAATCATACCCTCTATTTTGAATAGAACCCTGGGAACTTGACAACACCTTCCCAAAATACTAAATAATCTTACTAAATCCATCAACCAAATAATCTATTGGCTAAAGTAAAAATGTACAACAAATTAAAAAAAAAATAGTTGTGTTGTATCTAGTTGATGATAGAACACCATAAACACACAATAAGGTTCAAATTCAATTGAAATCAACTCTCACGATTGTTTCAGTTCGGGTGCAAAGGGGTATACACGAGTGTAAAAGGACCCCGAGCAAATGGCCTTAGAAACCTTGTTGGGCTCGTCAATATGAACAACTTTTACTGTGGCCACAATGCGGAGAAATAAAAAAAAAGAAATTCTATCCCCATACGAAATGCCAAAAAAATGCGTTTTGCCGGCAGTCTCGCCATAATAGAAATTGTTCATATTGACGAGCCAAACAACATTTCTAAGAGCATTTCTCAGGATCCTTTTACACGTATGTAAATTCACATTTACTGTCAAAGGTGAATTGTACATGCCTTTTTTTCACGACAAGTGTGCTCCGTCGTAGACCACATCGCTGCTTAACATCAGGCATGGTGGTCGAACGCTTGTTCATAGTGATTAAAAAAAAGAAAAAAAAAGTCAAGTTTGTACTGGGTCGTAATAATTTATGTTTGTATTAAAAATAACGAAAAGAAGAAAGTATTCTATTAGTTTATCATTTGAAAAGGTCACAGTTGTAAAAGTCGACAAGTCCATTTTATAACACTTTTATAAATACACTTTTACCCCCTTTACCAATAAACGGCTTTTTACTTACACAACTGTTATTACAGGTCTACTTGAACTGGTTATTCCGTATTTGACATACAACTGACAAGTTAAGTTGAGCTTTGTGTATCTTCTAAATAGCAATTCCGCCATTATTGGTAAGGCCCATAAAGTGAAAAGTAAATTCGCTAAGTCTTGAGAAATGCAAAATATGGACTTGTGACTTTTCGATTTTGAACCGTAAGTTCGTATCAACATGCGAAAGTGCTTCTGGTAGCTTTAATAATTAGGTTTTTTTTTAACTGTATTGTAAATAGATTTAAGTTTTTTTAATTATATTTTGTCTTAAGTTATCTGTGAAATAAATCTGTGAAGTTACAACAGCCCTGATAAGTTATCAATCATACAGAGTGTAAGAGGACCCCGAGAAATGGTCTTAGAAATGTTGTTGGGCTCGTCAATATGAACAACTTTTACTATGGCGACAATGTGGAGAAATGAAAAAAAAAGCAAAATTTTCAATCCTCATACAAAATGTTATCTTCCGAGGCAAAAATTTTGTATGGATATAATTTCTTTTTATTTGTGTTTCCCCGCTTTGTCGTCACAGTAAAAGTTGTTAATATTGACGAGCCCAACAACGTTTCTAAGACCATTACTCGGGGTCCTTTTACACGCAGTATACATAGGTTCCCATAAAAGAGTTTTTTTTTTTGAGAATACATTAAATAGATGAGGCTTAACGAGGAAGAAAACTCATCAACTTACAGCGTCAAGGTCTAAAGTATTTTTTAATTCGTTGGATCTCTGAATCCTTGAGTATCTGGTACATCTGCAACAAAAACCAATATTTCTTAAAATTATTTTCGTTCATAATAATAAAAAAACCTCCCTAACGTTTTGTTGCCATAAACTTACTCTAATAAATTAATTGTATTCTTAGTTGTAAAATTGAAGGGATTAATTCTACATGATTTTACAGCAGTATCATTTAACTAATTTTTCCTTAAAACATGAGGTTTTACTGAAAATTAAAAAAATGGATTTGTTGTGAAATTAAATGAGTTTACACATGAATGAATTTAAATGAAATTAAATGAGTTTACTCAGTTTAATTTCACAACCTGTACGAACTATTATAACATTTACGGTTAATTATTCTTTGTTGCACAAATAAGGAAGTTCGAGTTTCGAGAACGATTTTGATTTAAAGTTTTTGTATACATTGTCTATCGAAAGGTTAATTTATCGAAGATAAATTACTGAAAACCATTTTTCATAACATATAAAATTGTTTTACATGGAGAATATGCCGAGGATCGTACATTACCGTGTTCTTTTTATTAAATATACTAATTTGACAGGTCGACATCATCAATCAATGTGTCAATGTAGCTGTCAAATTGGTTAATTTTTTACAAAAAAAAAAACAGGGTCTAGGGAATCTCGATTTTTATTTAAGTAAATAACTAA
This sequence comes from Conopomorpha cramerella, assembly GCA_012932125.1. Lineage (NCBI taxonomy): Eukaryota > Metazoa > Arthropoda > Insecta > Lepidoptera > Gracillariidae > Conopomorpha > Conopomorpha cramerella. The sequence continues at coordinate 5,752 of SJJU01015554.1, forward strand.
CTAATTCACTTGTTAACGAACACGAAACGCATTGTAAATAATTTATAAATATTTAGATTAAAAATAACAGTTTAGTGGACTATGTTTTTATAATGATTCATAAGTATAATATAGGTATTTAGACGGGCCAAATGAATAATAATAATTTAAGAAGATGTTGTTTGTTTGTGTCTGTGTGTGTTCTGTAATTGACAGTCTGCAACTACCCCCTCGATGGGTGGGGTTTAGTTTTATTTGTAAGTAAGACATGTATGATATATTTTCGAGTAATTATCAGTTTACTGTACTCATAGATGGCGTAGAGCGTAAGCGCCATCTAGTAGGCATCCGAAAGCTTTATTTTTTTATTAAAAATATCTATACAGAGTGTAAAAGGACCCCGAGCAATGGTTAGAAACGTTGTTGGGCTCGTAGATCTGAACAACTTTTACGATGACGACAATGCGGGAAAATGAAAAAAAAATAAGTCAATTCACATACAAAATGTCATCTCTCGCGACAAAAATTAGTTTAATTTGTATTGCTCGGCGTATTTTTACACACAGTTTAGTATCTGTCAATATTGTTGGAATTTATGTCAATTATGACATCATTTAAGAAAGGTAATGCTGATTTTTACTTAAACAAGTTTTATATAACAAAGTGCCTCTATGTTGAAGTATTTCAAATGTTTTGCTACAAAATTAACGGCTTTATATAACTGTTATTGTGTGCCTTTAGTGCCGATCGATAGCGTAATATTATCGATAGAATATCTATCGATAAATGAAGGGATTCCTATCGTATCGATGTATTATCGATAAATCTTATGCCTTTATAATATTATGTATTGTAATGTTATTTTTTTTGTATGAACATTTTGTATTAATATTACTAATAGATATTTATTTGTTGCTAACAATAGAAGAACAAATAAAACAAAGTGCCTCCGTGTTAAAGTATTTTGAAGCTTTTATCGATATATTTTGCGTTTAAAACAATATTATTATGCCTTTATATGTATGCCTTATTATAATTGCTTTAAGTTATGTGGCTATTACTAGTTTTTTAGCCTCCCGTTTTAGACAAGACAAGACATTTATTGTCTCTGACAAGCACTTAAAAATTAATCAATATGAAAAAATAAAATACACAATCACAAATGAATAGCCACTGTGTGGCTGTGCTTGTCAGTGAAGAGGAGACTCCGGCTCAGCATCAAGTCACAGTTACTCTTGACGCTGGTATTCCGCCGGCACTCAGTGAGAGGGGCGATATACATTATAATTTTAATAATATAATAAATACAGACAGGTTAATTATTGAGTAAATAGTACATTGGCATGAGTTTAGGGCGATTCTCGTAATCGTTTCTATTATGTACTAGCTGTCCCGGCAAACATTTGTTTTGCCATTGGAAGCCATGATCGCCGAATCCCGTGTATTGGAAGAAATACACCTTTTAAACCTTCCCTGGACTAGAATAATTCAAGACCAAAATTAGCTAAATCGGTCCAGCCGTTCTCGAGTTTTAGCGAGACTAACGAACAGCAATTCATTTTTATATATAAGATTACGAATGGGGAAGAAAACTTATGAACTAATGGCGCTAGTGTATTAGTTTGACCAAAAACAACATGATTGGTTAGTCGATTGTGACTACAAGTTCATGTAACAGATTGCCTCACTTTCATTGGTTCATGTCGATGGTTGACAGCCAAAAAGGCCTAAGCGACATTTTTGTCCAAAATGAGTTGAGTATGCAGTTTGGATCGCCTTTTTTTTCGGCGTCGATTTGTCTAGGTTTCATACCGTACTATGACGTAGTTTGATGTCGCTTACGCGGTAGAGATTATGTATTTATCTCCCAAAACATTGCTTTATTTAAATTTTAAGCCACTCTCCTGTAAAATTACTTAAATGTCGCTTAGACCTTTTTGTCTTTGTGATCAAAAGTCCAAACTCAAGGTTTGCCAAAGGGCCATGGAGCGCAGCATATTAGGTGTAAAGAGGACTGATCGGGTCCGAAACACCACCCTGCGCTCTAAAACACAAATAACCGATGTTGGAGTTGCAACCGCAAAGCTCAAGTGGGACTGGGCCGGCCATGTCAGTCGAATGGATGTAGATCGGTGGGCGAAAATCGTCACTAACTGGGTACCTAACGACGGGCACCGAAGACCCGGTCGGCCTAAGCGGAGATGGCGGGACGACCTAGACAAATATGAACCGGGGTGGCAGCAGGTGGCTCAAAATCGAGAGGAGTGGAGGAAACAGAGGGAGGCCTTTGCCCAGCAGTGGGACACAAAAATCGGCTAAAAAAAAAAAAGACCTTTTTGGCGGGAAGCCATCGATATGTTTCAAGCGTACGAAGCGCCATCTACATCCAGCCTCGCGTTCTCTTCCCTATTGACAACGTCGTATTAATTTAATCGGAATCGCCTTAAAATAATGCTAATGATCACCTGTGCACCTTTTTTTCACCACCAGCGTGCCTCCCGACGACGACGCGACATCGGTCGCACCACCTCGATTCAAAGTAATAACTCTTTATGGGTTCGTGCAGCGTGATTTTTACCCATTAACGACCCAGAAGAATACTTACTTTTTAATTGATTTTGACTTTTATCACCAAGTAATAGAGTTTAAAAAACTTGTCCGTCTCCAAGTGCTAATGGGTTAACTTACTGATTTCGTTAAACTAAAAACTTGAAAAGGGAAGTTCAAACCACTGTACAATTTTAGAGCTTTTAGAATGTAATTGACAGGCTGTCATTTTGTACTTGTATCCTTATGTATGTGTGAATCTAGTGAGATAGAACTACAATATGATGAATTCAAGATGATTTTTAATGCAACGCGCACAGACATTATAACTCAATATTGTTCACCGGGTAGATATATAGGCGCGAATATAATCAAAGACAAGCTCGAGCTTACCTTTGCTCGGTCCACTCGTGAGCACGACGCATGCAACTGCGTCGAAACCTCGAGTAAAATAACAAAGGTAAGCTCGTGCTTGTCTTTGATTATATTCGCGCCTATACACCCGGTGAACAATATTGAGGTATGATGAAGTCAATTTTAAAAAAATGGCTTTTATGTGAAGCTCAAAATCTACGATGGAGAATTTTCTTTGACGTTTTTCTAACAGATTTTATGGCGGAGGACTGTCATTACTGTCATACTTTCCAAACAAAGTTTGACAGTAATGACAGTTCCCGAAAGTCTCAGAAACACGTCAATGAAAATTCCCCATTCTGCCAATGATACCTTTAACCCTTAACTGCATGATTTTTTTTGTCTGAATAAAAACCTATCCTTCTTAAATTATGTGGCCTGCATCATGGGAAAAAAAAATAAAAAATTAAAAGTGGTCTAAAGCCAAAACTGCGTTCAAACGTATTAGTTGTACCTTTGTACAATAATTTGGAATAAAAAATCTGTGAGGGACGGGACGGCTAGAAAAAAATTATACTGATGTAGTATTACACTATGCAGCTAAGGGTTAAGGCACTGTAGTGTAAGTGTACAATACGATTGGCTGTCAAGTAAATTCAAATGGCTATTTGACTATAATATTTCATTTCTGTAAGTAGGTAGTTACTGATAGTATTTTGTGTTCAAATAATTAAAAATAAAATAATATGTAAATAAAATAGTTTTAAGTTATTATGGAGTTGTAATAATAAGTAAAAGGCTTATTTTCTTTTTTTTTGTATAATTGAATAAGTACATAGTTTACCTACGTTGCGTAAGAGAATGAAAATAATAAATACCTACGTACATTAAACATTACAATATTTTGTATTTTTATTTCGTCATTTTTAGGTTGGGATTTTAATGTACTGTGTGTATTGGGTCAAACGTAACTGAACTTGCAAAGACGCATTGATATTGATGTTTTTTAAATTCGTTTGCCATTTTTCTCAAAAGATGTCTCTACGGTGTTCTATGTCGATCATCAATCAAACACTCTAACTGACACTTCTTGCAACACCTTCAATAAATATTGAAAGAAGTGTCACGTCGTATTTAGCTGTAAGCTTCTGATTGACACTCCACACAGAAACTAGTAGCGATCTCCATGTCATAAAGGGAAGATTACTTTAAAAAGGAAAATAATAAACTGTACATCAAAATTACTAACTTGCACACCTGGAATTACTAACTTGCACACCTAAAAAGCCAAAGTTATCATCAGAATGGCAATTAGGTGTGTAAGTTAGTAATTTTGATGTACTGTTTATTATTTTAGTTAGGTTAGGTCAGACTTTTTTGATGCACGTTTAAATACTATCCCTTTAAAAATGCCTCATTCCTAGACATTTTTAACCAACTTTAAAAAGGGGCAGGTTCTCTATTCGTCAATATCATGTTTTTTACCTCAAAACTTTTGACTGGGTGAACCGATTTGGACGATTCTTGATGTAAAGAAATAAACTAAATTTCGCTCAATCTTAACTGACAATTTATTTTTAATTAGTTACCTACCTACATAAAAACAATTATGACTTCTAACTTTCAACTTTCTTTCTTATTATATGTATAGATACATATGTAGGTCAATTTATAAATAGGTACTTTTGTGTGACATATTCAGTCTAAGAAATGTATTATTGAAATTTCCCGTTTACGCATTTTGATCTGATCTTTTTCTAGTTGTATCTTCCTGTGTTTTTTCCCGAATCTGCCATTCACCGCATAAAGTCCTGCATACAGTCTACCCCGATCTAAACATAATTACCTAGATAGGTGTTCAGAGTTGACCCGCTAACCCTCTTCGAGGATTCCCCTAAAACATTACATGACCTTGACCCCAAGGTTACACCGGCTCTGACCCAGTTTTGTACTCCGTGACCTGTATAAGGGAGTGTGTAACCTATTTAATGGGTTAGTGCCCTATCTGTGGGCTCTTTTCACCTTGAACTTTTAGCCCTCAGACCAAAAACAACTTGCTATAAAACGAGACAACAATATGGGCGACCCGAAGGAGTGAAAGAGTAAGAGAAAATATTTTCAGTTACTTACTGCGTACCTAGTTAGAATAAAAGTGACACAAAACAAAATGTGTCATTTGGTGAAATTGAACCTTAACATAAAAGATACAAACCTTAAATTATAAAATCGGCGTGTTACATATTGGGTCCTTTTTGTTCTAACTATAGGTACGATATCTGGATACAAACTGTCAAATTGGTAGTAAAAGTGACAAAGTCCAGAAGTACATCAATTTCCATACATTTTAACGGGAAAGAGAAAGACTCGAGTTGTACCCGACTTGCAAGTCTAGTTGTGTATGTTGTAAGTTTTAGCCTAACTTAGGTAAATGTTCATGGAAGAACCCGCCAAGTTACGTACCTGCCTGTACTGGCAACTCCAGCAACCCTAGCGCACGCTTCAATAAAGACACGACATAAATGAACTCACTACGATGCCCTGTTATGTCATCCTTTGTGCGACAAAAAACACTGAGTAGGTTTGGACATTTTCAATTATACACACATCGAAAGTGTCTAGGGATCAAGAACATTTTTAGCTCTAAATAATCTAATTTATTTAAATAAAATCTGATCTTCTGGATTGGTCTCCTACCTAATTCCCCATGCCTGTATCAATGACTTTGACTTATCACCACATTTTGGATAAATTATGAATGAATTCAGTTTTTGTAAAATAAGTATATTCTTGATTGCAATCTTCTAAAATATACTTGATCCCTAGACACTTTTGATGTGTGTAGTTATATGTAGATACTAGTTAGTTAGGCAGTAGGCACATACACAATAACCGATTAACAAAAAGCGGATTTTGAGTAGGTACTTACCTACCTACTATAGAGATCGTTGTCCTTCCTTAATAACATTTAGGTATCACACGAGCAACAAACGTTCCATTCTTTTTGAACCGCCTTTCATTGACATTTAATTTTTATTTTACTTTATTTATTTGGGAAGCCAACAATATATACATCAATAAAATCCAATAAAAAAGCCGCAGGCATTACGGTAGGTACAGTGCTATCTTAATTATAGGCTAACACAGAAAGGATAATATAATACACTTTAATAAATACACTTAACCCCTTTTAATCCCAAAGCGGGGTAGGCAGAGGCACTTGCTAAGCAAATTCTCACGGTTCACCAAGCGTACCTATTTAACTTTTAGTTGGCAGTCACCGATATGGGTTTTACCTTTAAACTGAATTTATTCGAAAACCTACTGTTATGTTATGTAAGTACCTACTTATCAGGACCATGAGTGGAAGAAATTTCAATAATCTAGGTAGGTAGGTAGGTACCTACTTACACTAGTTTTTTGCTCGTGTTACACACCCCACCATAAGTACAAACTAGACTTATAATATTGTTTATTTAATTTATTTATTTAGGTTATCAACATATAGAACTAAAACTAAGCGCTAATACAAAATTAATGATAACTACAATATGCAATACAAAAACTTATTTAGAACCAGCTAAGCTTAGGTTCGACTTACAAAAACGGCATTAACAATGATGTTATTAACATTAAAACTATAAAATTCAAATTACATTATTGAAACACATAGGTACACAACGCAAGCAATTGCATAAATTGTAGGTATTTTTACATTTCCCAATATTAGCTTATGATAAGTAATAAATTTACTCAACGAGTACGATTATGTTGATTAATTTAGATTATAAGATAGATAGAACAGTATATGTAATACATTGGAAGGCCTAAAATCCTTCTAAACGTACCTAGGTTAGCTACGTCATAGAAGAACGCGATACATTCCTAATGTAGCGTTGTAGAAGCGATGACGTAAGTATTACGTCATATGACGACCTACGAGGGCACGAGGGGCGGCCTAGTAACAAAAAAAAATGCCGCGAAATCTCATAACCTGTCATGCGCATAAAAAAAAAGAAAAAAAAGCGTTCATGTAGAGAAAATATTTGTTTTAAAAATAGGATTAGGTTTGTTTATCTTCTTCCCTGTTAGATAATTTTTAAATGTTCATTGCCATTGAAACGTTGCAGTGTAGGTAAACTAAACTACATAACAGTCAGTCAGTCAGTATTGTCTTGTTTTTCTCCACGCGCAGACGCGTTGTTCCTTTACTTTGCGTGTCATTGAAACACGCGCGCTGTCTGTATTATTATTAGATTACGTGTTTCGATGTTGATTTACGATTTTAGTCTTTATTTCTTGTAGTCTTTATGATTGTTTTTTGAAAATGCGTGTTTTACTTGTGCCATTCATAGTAAGACACTATCTATGTGTGTGAACTGATAGTCTTGGTGTAAATGAATAGGATATTTTTATGGTTATCTGTGACGTGATGTGATAAATCAGTGAAAATGCATAGCAATAATACTGTTAATTCTTCGTATGTGTCCACTTTAGTTGTAAGTATCAATAACAGAATCTAAAGTAAGTGCAATTATCGTCCTTATGTAGTACAGTCGGCTATAAAGTGGGTATTACTTTTTGTTGACACTTCCCGTGTCAGTAAAACATCAATAAGGTGGAGTTGTTTAATGTGACAAGTAAAAAATGAACCTTAACCTCTAGTGTCATTAAGGTTCACTATTGATTATTGGTCGTTGTCGCTGGTAGGTATCCATGGTGACTTCTGTCAGTTATATTTTAATGTTTTTTTATTATTTGAGTTAAATTTTGTAACATGTAAACAAACAACAAAAAACTAACTGTCACCTTCAATGCTTATGCTTGACGTCTAGTCATTTCGTTGACATTAATCCTCCCTAATATACCAAGCGCCATATCGTGATAGCTAAGAGGAACATGGGCATTCGAAACACAAACATGTGTCGCTTCTGCAAGAGGCAAATGAAACTCCCATACATCTCCTGAGTGAGTGAATATATATTTTCATCAGACGAGGTGGTGAATCTCAGTATCAAAAGGTACTTACTTTTATAAAGGCGCTCAAAATTGACACTGAACTTTAAATTATTAACTAGGTGCGATCACAATAGATCAGTAATGGTCGCAGTGATACTGACAACGCTCTGTAGAGCCCACAAAAAACAAGGAATGGGAGGTTTTCTGGCAGGGCTGTTAA
>SJJU01015557.1:0-11060 GCA_012932125.1 Conopomorpha cramerella
TTGGTCCCCAATTATAATTATTACTTTCCTGGTCATAACATCTATAGATGTGATCGACCAGATGGGTTTGGAGGCAGTGCCATATTAGGTAATAATAGGGTGTTGCTTTCAAACATAATTCTACCCCCTTCTGGGGTAGATAATTGTAATATAGTAGCTGTTAAGTTAGGCAATTTTTTCCTTTTAAGTGTATATATTTCCAACCCTGTTTTGTCTATTGTTTCCTATTTTCGTAATGTTTTAAATATTTTAGGAGGTCCATTTATTATCATGGGTGACTTCAACTGCCATCATTACAGATGGGGTTCTGATCACTGCGATGCATTCGGAGATGCTTTGATTGAAGTTATAGATGATTTTAATTTAGTAGTTTTGAATAATGGCTGTCCTACTCGTTTGCCATTGCCGAGCCAAAGGAAGAGTTGTGTTGACATAACTCTTTGTTCCCTTGGGATGGCAGGCTGTTTGCGATGGGAAAGGCTCAATTCTTTGTATGGTAGTGACCACTATCCAATTATTGTCGAAATGATACGTCATAGTATACCACAAAGGGGCCTTCCCCCATTATTTAAATATAAATTAAAAAAACCTGATTGGCACCACTATAGTGATCAGTTAGATGGCAAAATTAATTTGCTATGCCCCATTGACCAGTCTGGTTTTGGGGATAGTGAAGAAGTGGCGAGTGCTTTCGAATCTTTTACAGAGGCTATTCAAGCTACTGCTGACAGTTGTTTCCCTTTAAAGAATGCTTCAACAGGAAGGCTTCCCTCTCCTCCTTGGTGGGACGAGGATTGCACTCAGGCCATTCGTAGTAGAAAGGATGCAGAGAGGAGTTACAATGTGTCCATGACCACGGAGAATTTGATCATTTACCGTCGTGCAGTAGCAAAAGCAAAATTATTGTTACGAAAAAAGAAAAAGGCTGGTTGGAAAAATTTTTGTTCAATTTTGGCTCCATCCACTTCTTTATCTGTAGTTTGGAAAGCTATTAATAGGTATCGCAATAGTTATTCTCCACGATCCTTTACTCCATTTTCGAAAGAGGTTACAAATGCATTTTTTTCTAAATTAACTCCCCCTTATGTTCCCAGAATGGCAGAGATGCAATCTTTGATCTTTATTGTTCCCGTAAGCCAGAGCGACCCATTGGAAGCAGCTTTTACGATGCAGGAACTAGATGACGTTTTGTCTCATCTGGTTGATTCTTCGCCGGGTATGGATGGTATTCCATATTCCTTCATTGTTAACTCAGGTCCTAGAGCACGTCAATATTTTTTAAATCTGCTTAATTATTCCTTTGATAACGCATTTATTCCTCAAGAATGGCGTACTCAGATTATCACGCCAATATTAAAGCCTGGTAAGAGTTCAGATGACCCTAACGGACTTAGGCCTATTGCAATGTCATCGGCTTTGATTAAGATTCTGGAACATCTAATAAAACGGCGACTTGAGTGGTTCACCGAAAGTAGGGGCATAATACCTAATACCCAATTTGGGTTTAGGAAAGGGTTGGGAACAATGGATAGCGTTAGTGTTTTGGTTGCGGATATTCGTATTGCTTTTTCTAATAATAACTCTTTGGTCGCAGCATTTCTTGATGTTTCTTCGGCATACGATAATGTTCTTGTGGAGACGTGCTCCGTAACAGAATGCATAGGTTGGGTATTCCCCCTAAATTGGTTTATTTTATTAATAATTTGCTTCTATCTCGTGTTTTGTTCTTAAGGGCTCCTGAGGGTATTTCTGAATCTAGAACAGTGTTCAGAGGTCTTCCTCAGGGCTCTGTTCTTAGTCCCATTCTGTATAATATTTATACTTCTGATCTTTCCTCTTCTCTAAACATAGATTGTAGTCTTCTTCAATATGCTGATGATTTGGCTTTGTATATATCAGGTTCCTCTATTGGGAATATGTCTCGATCCTTATCTCTGTCTCTGAATTCGTTAAATCATTCATTGATGGAGTTAGGATTGAGCCTTTCACCCTCAAAGAGTGCGGTCATGGTGTTTTCAAGGAAGCGTATTATTCCCCACGTGAATGTTTTGTTAGATGGACACTCTGTTCCAGTAGTAGATAAATTTAAGTTTTTGGGGGTTTACCTCGACTCGAAATTGTCTGGTGTTCACCATTTAAACCATATTATAAAACGCTGTGAACGAACAATACCCGTTCTAAAGGCTTTGTCCGGAGTGTGGTGGGGAGCTCACCCATTTACTCAAAAATTATTGTATAATGCTTTGATAAGAAGTAACATAGATTATGGATCGTTTCTCTTAGAGCCATGCAGTAAAGAGTATCTAAAGAAACTCGACAGAGTGCAGTCTAAATGCCTTAGAATCATTTCAGGATGCATGAAATCATCCCCTATAAATGCTCTTCAAGTTGAGTGTAGTGAGCCACCCTTGGAAATAAGGAGGCAATTTTTGAGTGACCGCTTGGTTGGTAAAATTACATCATTGTCATCTCATCCTTTAAATCTTAGGCTTAATGTTTTAAAACATTTTACTCAGTCCCCTCGACGGGGTAGTTACTGGCGTAACAAAACGATTCCTTTGTTTGATAATAGCTACAATAACATATTGAATTTGGGAGGTTCGATACTTAAAACTATGAATCTCCCTTTATTTATGTTTCCCTACAATATAGTTGTATATAAGCCAAGTGTAATTTTAGATATAGGAATTTGTAAATCTACGGTAGAAGCCAATAGCGTATTTAATTCAGTTGTAGCTGAAAAATGGAGTGATCACCACAAAATATTCACTGATGCATCAAAATTATCTGCGGAATCCTGTACTGGGATAGCGGTTTACCATCAAGACCAACACTGTTCCCTACAATTTAAAGCCCCTCCTGAATCCTCAGTCTTTTCTGGGGAGTCAATTGCTATTTTGGAGGCAGTTAAGTATGTGGAAGTGCACCATATCCATCGGGCAGTTATTTTCACAGACTCTTTAAGTTGTTTGAGCTGCTTGTTGCAAGATCAATTTCACTCCAAGTTACATAGTCTGATAATAATGAAAATTAAAGACGTTCTGTTTAGGTGTCGTGAGAAATCATTACAAGTAGAACTCGTTTGGATTCCGGGACACGTAGGTATAATGGGTAATGAAGAGGCTGACTCATTGGCAAAGTTCGCTGCCTTGAATGAGGTTGATAGGTCTCATTTTTATATACCTTCCTATGATATTAGGAATCTTGCAAAGCCTTGTCTTTTTCGGACGTGGGACTCACTGTGGCAGTCCTCTTCGCAATGGAAGGGTTCGTACTATCATGCTATTCAACCCACTATTCCTCCAAAGCCGTGGTTTTATAAACATAAAAAGATGTCTAAGGTGTCCTCCTCAGTGATTTGTCGGCTCCGAATCGGTCACTGTTGTTCTCCGGTATTTTTACATAAAATTAGAGTTCGTGACAACTCCCTGTGTGAGTGTGGGTTGGAAGAGGGGACATTGGAGCATATTTTCTTTGCATGCTCTGTCAATGTATCTTCTTTTGACTTATACAGTGTTCTGCATAAGTTAAAAATTCCTCTTCCTGTCAACTTTCATTATTTACTTGTGCATTCGTCTCCAAAGCTATTTGAGGTGTTAAATAGGTTTATTAGTGTTAATAAGATAAAGTTGTAAATAGTTAATATTTGTTGTTGTTACTAGTTTGGTAATTGTTTATTAGAGTTTATTGTAAATATATAATATTTAAGTAGTGTAATGTTGTTTTTGTTGATTCCAGGTACCTGTCCGGCCTAATTCGGAGTTGAATTATTTAGTTTTTATTTTATATGATTGATTATTCATCTTTTAAAAAAAAAAAAGTTATATCTTTTTCTTTTTTTCAAATTTTCTTAACTGAAACACATGTTCGGTTGAGGTGTGGTTTGTGGCAGAATTGTCGGCTCTAAAGCTGAACATAAGAGCCAATTTTAATAAATTGAATTGAATTGACAGTTCTCCGCTCGAAATTCTGTCAGAAAAGTAAAGTAGGTATTTAGCAGTGATCACAAATAACAGTGATGGGCTCACATCCTGTCATGTTGGGTTAAATACGCTCGGTGGACCTGGCCATTTGCTTAGCAAGTGCCTCTGCCTACCCCGCTTTGGGATTAAATGGCGTGAAGATTATTTTATTTATTTACCACTGTAGAGAGTGTGCTACGGAGTTTCATAGCCAAACGCGCTTTTACAATAGGACAACCAGGAGAACGGCAAAACGTCATCCATACCTGGTGGATATTCCATTGACGCGAACCAAACGGTTTGCGTCTACTTTCATAGTGCAAACCGCCAGGATGTGGAATGACTTGCCGGAGTCTGTGTTTCCTGCACAGTGAAGGTCTTCTTGAACTATTCTGCCCCATCCTAGACCACATCGCTCATTAACATCAGACAGGATGGTGAACAAACGCTTGTAAATCGTATTAATAAAAATCATCATCATCATCAGCATAGCCTACTGCTGTCTACTGCTGAATGAGGGCCTCCCCCAATGATTTCCATTTCCATTGGGGGGGGAATGCCAATAATCGCCACGCTGGGCAGGCGGGTTGGCGATCGCAGTGGTGTTGTGGTTTAACTCACAGAGAGCGCTGCTGCCCGTTCTCTGGAGAGCTCTCTCGGTCGCCTCTTACGACCTCCACGACGTGAAAAGTTGGGCTGGGGATTTAAAAAAATAACACAGTAACAGAAGTTGCTAGTTGCAAAACGACGCTTGTTATTATTTACATGACTGATTGAATTGCCTCTAGAACTAAGTACATCATGTGTCCCATTGATTAAGAAGGTACAGGACCCAAACAGAACCTCCTCCCATTTTAACTGACTTAAAAAAAGACGAGGTTGTCAATTAAATAGTATTTTTTTTGTTTACTACCACTTTTGACTGATTTAAAAGATTTAGATGTTTTATTTGAAGGCGGTTATCACTACGCTACGAAATGGTCGGTGTTCGAGCTAGCCTAAATGTTCAACGAAAAACAAAATATTTTTTACTTACAAACTTTACTAACAACGAGCTTGTACCATAGTTTATTGTTACTGATATGACAAAATGATATAACGACTTTCATGTAAATATGTCAGAACTCACTTTCGCTTAATCCTGAAAAATGAGACCGTAAAAGAGGAATGAGATGATTTTTTTTGTTTAACATTTCTACCTTTTGACAGCGAAGAATAACACGGTGTGTGAACCCTATAACGGCCATGGGCTCGCCCTCTATCACGTTGGGTTAAATCCGCTAGATGAGCCTTGGGCAATTGCTTAGCAAGTGCAAAGGCACTGGTCAAAGTGAGGTGGGCAGAGGGCTAGCTCACTATTTATTTAATTCTTATTTTTTACTCTGAAATACAAACGGGTGGGGCCATTTGTTAGTACGGGAAAGATTGAAACAATAGACAGACAAAATAAACTGCATTATTTTCTGATTTAAAAGAACCAATTCCAATAATACCTATATGATTTGAGACCAAAAAGTAGTTATTCATTTGGAGTTACGTTACCAGGCTGCGTGCAAAAGGACCCCGAGTAATGGTCTCAGAAATGTTGTTGGGCTCGTCAATATGAACATCTTTTACTATGGCGGCAATGCAAAATGAAAAAAAATAAATATTAATCCCCATATAAAATGTGTATGGAGATGAAAAAATATTTTTACATTTCCCCACATTGTCGTCATAGTAAAAGTTCTTCATATTGATGAGTCCAACAACGTTTCTAAGACCATCGCTCGGGGTACTCTTACACTCTGTACATACATGTCAACATTAATAACAGTAACTTTTTTTAAAGAGATATATCCAACACTCCACCGGAGGTGCAACACCCGACCACGTCAATTTGACATCTGCGTTTTATTGCGCCAAATCGGCCAATTTACTTGTTTTAATTGCATCTCATACAACAACAACAAAAAAAAAAAAACGTCGAACAAAACGCTATCCATCCGCCCGCGTCTAGTCCTGTCTAGACTTGAAACTGGTCCACCGTTTAATTTAACATTTACCCGCATAATAAACGGTACAACTTCATATTTATAATAGCACACTCCGAGGGAATTGTCGGTTAATATTTAACACTCGAGCACGTAAAATTATATTGAAATTGTTAACAGCAACGCACCTGTCGTCTGCAACAATTACTTGCTTCCTTCCTCTCGGTTGGGCCGACAAAAACGTGTGATCGTGCCCAAGTGGCGCCCTCTACGCGCCGGTGTGCGGTGCGGGTGCGCCGGCGCAGCTGGTGAATGGGACACTGATTGCGCAGTGTCAGGTTTCGGCACTCTACGGCGGCGCATCCTGTCAAACATTGCGCTTGCGTTATATTTACAAGGTGGTATGGAAAGTTTCTCAGGGAAGGGGTATAGAGATTTTGTTTGCATTGATTGGCAAATGGGTTATTGGTTATTGTTGTTATTCCACTCATCACTTTAATATCTATGTATGTCGATTAACGAAAGAGATTTATATGGGTGATGTAATGGGCCGGGTGAGTAGAAGTCGCCCCAGAAGGACATACATCGACCAGATTGGTGATGTACTGGCGGAAGATGGCGTGAAAGGTACTCGAAACCGGAGGTCATGTATGAAAAGATGTATGAATTTAGATGAAGCGAAAGGGGTATGTCAGGACCGTGACAAATGGAGATATGTAGTCTCTGCCTACCCCTCTGGGAGACAGGCGACTGGTTCATTCATCACTGACTCATCCACGCCCTACACAAACCTTTGACCCTACAATGCTGAAATTTTGTACAAGGGCTCCTTTAATGATGTTTACGTGAGATAAGAAAGACGGCCGGCATGGACTAGTGGACAGGACATCTGCCTCTAGAACGACGGTCGCGGGTTCGCTTCCCGCCACGGAAATAATGCTTTAATGAGCTGGGGCATTTGTTGTGTGCGTCTGTGTGTTTATTAGTATATTTAAAAGTTTATATGTAAGTGTATCAGTCTGGCATCCATAGTACAGGGTATCCTAGTTTGGGGTCAGGTGACCGTCTGTAAAAATGTCCCGGGATATTTATTTAAGCAAAGTTTTTTCAGAATAATCTAAGAATTATCCAAGGGGTGTAAAAAGGGGGGCAGAAGTTTATATGAGAAAAACGTACATTTTGGAATGGTTATAAACTAAAAATTAACGGAAATTATGGCTCTAATACCATGATTACAGTGGCGTGCAATTGGACAGACCTATGTCCAGCAGTGGACAAGTATGGGCTGATGATAATGGTTCTAAAACTTACGACGATAATATTATTTAATAGAGATGAATACTGAAATTACGCGAATGAAATCGCGGGGCGTCCACTAGTTACAATATAAGTATGAGGTAGAGTGCGTCTGTGGTCCAGTTGATCGGATACTTGACTTGTAACCGGGAGGTCGCGGGTTCTAGTCCGGCTACTGTGTACGCAACGCAACGCTCGTACGGTGAAGGACAATATCGTGATGAAACCCGCGCACCACAAGGTGTGTGAACCCTATAACGGCGATGGGCTCACTACCGTCACGTTGGATCAATACGCTTAGTGAACCGTGGGCACTTGCTTAGCAAGTGTTTCTGCGTACCCCTCTTTGGTATTAAAAGGCGTGAAGTGTACTATGAGGTCAGATGACCGTGTGTAAAATATCCCAGGATATAACTAATACCACAAGATAGTATCAAAGTGACGTCAAGTATGTATATGAAATTCTTCTCATCCAAATTAAACGGGTGACCGGAAGAAGTGACCACAGGATGTCGTGCGGTGATCGGCAGGCGGCAGGCGACCGACGGCGACCGACGTATTACACGACCGACTACACACCGCGTGTAACACGATATGACGCAGGATGCTGGACTGGGTGGACGGTAGTGGCGAACTCACTGGAGAAGCTAGGAGGTAAGCCGGTAGTGAAAAATAGGCACTTAACCAAAGCTTATTTAGTTTTTTTTATTTGTCCTTCTTATTTGTGCTAACAAGTCCCTACGCTACTTAATTTCCTTGAAAATATTTGTTAATGTGCCTGGCATAGGCTTGTCTTTTACTGTCGGCTTAACGCCTAGCTTCGCCAGTAGTGGATGGAGTAAGGTAGTTATGACTAAACTACAATGTTTTGTTCATGTTAAACACCCTATGCTGTATACTGCAGCTACAGTCCTATAGCTAGATAGATAGATAGAAATTTATTTAGTTTACATGAAACACGAGGTACACAATGAAACATAACAACAAATAAAATAACAATAGGACATGAGTATAGTACTGTGTGCCGTGCTTCACGCGAAGAAAATAGGTTTCGACTCAGCTTAATGTCACAGTTACCTGCGACGCTGATGTTCTGTCGACACCCAAGAGATGACAGAATGGCGCAACCATCACTATTTCATGTGGTCAAAATGTACATGCAGCAGTTATGGTAGTTACTAGTACTATAAAAGAGGTGTATAAGCTATTATCCTATTATATAACTATTACCCTATTTTAGTATCGTTTACAACAATTGCAATTAACGCTAAAAGGCGTGAGTGACTTCCAACAGTTCCCAAGTGAGAGAAAGTTATTTAAAAAACTATATTCTGAAAATAAACTTTACAATTTCCTACAAATATTTAACAACACAAACAAAACTCCGACCAGTAATTCTAAACTGTCACCCAACAAAATATAGCATAGAAAAGTCGGTTAAAAGTCACCCTACAGATACCGTGGGAACCGTACCTGTCAACTTCATCCATCCACTGCTGGTTTTAGGCCTGTCCCCGTCGACTTGTTTTGAATATCGCCGTTCATATGATCCCCCTCTAATAGGCCACTTTACGAATGAGTTATGGGGAATGCGCGATGGTTTTTGAAGCGAGCTTTTTTTTGTGATTGCCGAAAACTATTTATTATGTAACGGTTTTAATAAATCTTTTTTTTTGTGTAAAAGTTTTTATACCTATTGATTACTGTTGTTTGAGTTTGCTACTGTTGTTGAAGTTAATGTATGTTTGAGTTTGTATATTTTTTTAATTAAATGTTTGTATAGTGAAATCGTGCTATCTAAATATTTTCGTTTGGTTTTATGCAATTGTTTAAAACAAGTTCAGATTCGTATATTTGTTCTCAAATACTCCTTTTTGCTCAGGCATTTACCTACTTAAAAGTTTAATATTTATAGTTAACATCTAAGTTATTGCAAGGTCATAGGTATTATACATTTATCAAATCAAATCAAATAGTTTATTTCTTCATCGTTACAAGTGCTATTACATACAGATATACAGTAGTATAACACAAAGCTTGATGAGAGTCATTTATGATTTTAAAAACAAAAATAAAACGTCGCCGTTTATTGTAATCGCCCAATAAACAAATTAATAATTTGTATAATGTAGCTTAAGCAGGTTACCTGGGAGAAATCGCTTTGAGCGATGAGGTCGCCATTTGCCATCTTACCATTGTTAGTTTTACATTTTGTAATGTACAATGTGCAATAAAGAGTACTTATATCAATTCATTCATTCATTCTTAATTAGTAAAAAAAATACCCAAAACTATATCTCTTCCAAAACCATCGTGTTGAAAATTAACCCCTTAAATAACGGGGTAGTTGTCGCTAGGGAGCAAAAAAACTGATCCTGTGACGTCCCAACACATCGCCACTTTAACTAGACCTCCCGACGCGAACAACCCTCACATAGTATAGGTATGTTTTCAACATAACGACCTAGCGGTTTGGCATGAGCCGTGTACCAATAAAACAGACTGGGTGACTCTTTAAAAAGGGATTATAAAATCGGTTCGTAGCAACAGGAGGGCCCGTCCAACGCTAGTACAATCAAGCTCATAATTATCTGAACAAACCAGCTGTGATAAATATCGGTATGGTAAGGAAAATGTACGAATTCAGGGTTCAAATTGAACTGGTCCTGTTTAGTTATTTATGAACTCGACTGTACACGTTTTGACAGTTGATTTGTAAACAGTTATCTTCTTTAAACAACTTTGTGATTTCAATAAATTCAAAGGGTGTTAAAATACCACTTTACATTATTTAATAGGTAGATATTTTTATCACTTCTTTTTGTACTTATAAGGTAAGTAAATAAAAAAAAATACACTTCACGCCTTTTAATCCCAAAGCGGAGTAGGCAGAGGCACTTGCTAAAGCAAATTGCCCACAGTTCACCAAGCGTATTTAACCCAACGTGACAGGGGACAGCCCATCGCCGTTATAGGGTTGACACACCTTGTGGTGTGCGGGTTTAATCACGATGTTGTCCTTCACCGTACGAGCGTTGCATTGCGTACATAGGCTCTGAAAAAGAGTCCATTGTTACACGTCCATTAGCCGGACTCGAACCCGCGGCCTCCTGGTTGCAAGTCAAGTTTCCGACCAACTGGACCACAGGCGCTGTTCAGACACGCGCAAAAGAAAGAGATGGCGTTTCAAGACATATCCATACTACGTGCACTGTTTATTTCAAGCGTAGAGCTCACCATCGACTTGGCCCCTCTACGTACGTTGTATTGGCTATGTGCAAAGCGAGTAGTGGCAGAGAGATAACGACTGCAGCGCACAACACGGCAGAAATCGGAAACAAATGCGGATGATCAGCTGTCAAGTGTTGATTGCAGTACAAAATCAAAGCAAAGAAATGAGCCATGACTGTTGTTGCGTTGTTAAATTTTAACGTGTGCGTTCTTACATGCTCGGCTAATACTAATTTATTGCATTTTATCTCAGTTTGTGGTTGGAAACTAATATTATGTGTTATAGTTTCAAACCCGGTTTTTATTATTATATTAATTTTACAAACTATTGAATAAATTTCACTTAGTCAACAATACCTTTTTAATCTTTGGTTTTATTTATATTTGCAAAGAAAACTAACAATGTTTACATTGTTATTATTTGACAGCTTCCGCAAATGTTGTAAACCCTACGCGTCGCCACCGTCGCGCACGTAGCCAATAGGCCAACCTCTCTGTGCAAGATGGCGGCCTGATCGCTGATCATGTGGGTGTTGGAACTAATTTTCCTCCTCAATGAATCCACGTGTTACCCATCCTATAACTAGTTAATTATTTT
>SJJU01015561.1:0-10105 GCA_012932125.1 Conopomorpha cramerella
AGGTAGGAGACCAATCCAGAAGATTAGATTTGATTTAAATAAATTAGATTTCTTTTTAGAGCTAAAAATGTTCTTGATCCCTAGACACTTTTGATGTGTGCATAATAATGTACAAATATTAAAAGTTTAAAACGGGTATTATAGCGCAAAAAATATCAACATTTTGAATAAATTATGAATGAATTCAGTGTTTGTAAAATATATTCATGATTGCAATCTTCTAAAATGTACTTGATCCCCAGACACTTTTGATGTGTGTAGTATGTACCTACTAGATACATTGTTTTGCCAATATAACAATGTTTGCCTGCTATTATACTGTATTGTAAGTATTATGCCTATAAACTTTCCTCTAAAATCGCTATATCTATTAAATATCGAGAATAATTAAAGGGCGTCATATGGCTGTTCAGTTTTGGCCAGTTTCCAAAAAGCGTGTGAATTATGATTATATCTATGTTCCATTTATTTCAGGTAATCCTTGATTTCTCTGCCTGGTAAGAGAAAGAAGCCTTCGGACAATATTCACAGTGTTCAATGACATTTCTAAAGACTCTAAAAAAAAATATTAAAATAAAGCTGGGCAGTGAAACGTAAACGTCTTAAGGAAGCGGCTATAAGTCCCCAAAATGAAGGCTCATATTGTACTCTAGTTGAACTGAAAAAGAATTCCTACTAATTTAGTAATTAATTGTATAATGTGAAGAGAAAAAAAAAAGTTGATTTTTTTTCGGCGTTAGTCATGACTAGATAGTCTAAAAATTTTTTCGGTATCGGGACATTTTTATTCCATTAGGGCTTAATGTATGTGCAGGAGAGTGTTGCCGCTGCTTTTTATATGTTTGGAAGTTGCTGTGATTCTATTGGATGAAGCGCGGGGTTGGTAGGTTCTTGTTGATTAACACTTTCGCGGACACGTTGATAAAAGATGAAAAAATATTACACTAGGGGCGCTAGTATCGCTTAACGCAAATCAGCACTTTGAAGTGTTATTTTATAATTCGACGGACCAATTTGACATATATTTTATTTGTATTATTTACCACTTCAATTGTAATTCTATTTATTTACTTTTACTGTTGCTATTTATATCATAACTCTATATTCAATTCAACGTCGTATAATATCTAACAATAAATGTTATTCAATCTCTGAGCATAAAAATTTCTTCATTTGACAGTTCCCATTCATACAATTTGGTACTCTGATGCAATCAAGTTAGAGTATATTTAAAGAGATGAATGGTCTTTAACTGTTTGAATTCAAATTTCAATTTAGTTTTTATAGGAATAAAGTATAATGTACGTGTAGGAACTGTAAAATTGGTTCGTCGAATAAAAAAAATTGACTATGGAAAAGAAAAGTCGAAACTGTATTGTGTAAAATATACTCCTAACTTGATTGCAGTTGAGTTCAAAATCGTGTGAATGGGAATATCATACTGGTCCGTCGAATAAAAAAATCGAGTATGGCGTAAATGGCGCCATCTACATTCAACTTTGCGTTTTCTTACCTATGTACATTTTATGTTTATCTCGTCGTCGATATTTGAGATGTGTCCTCGAAAGGGTTATTCGCTCTTTTCATTCTGAATAATGTGGTCTGATATCAAACAATTTTCGTAGGTTTTTGCTGTATTGGCCATTGGTACTTTTGTCTCCAATTTCTAAATTTGTATTCAATACAATGCCAAATTCTGAGTCTGCTTTAGGTAGCCATAAAATGGACTATCCTAAGCTTGTACAGTTTACCTAACTGAAAAACTGGAAGTAAGGAAATTATATTTAAGGGAAAAAAACTGAGAAATTCGTCAGTAATTGCAAATATATGTCTTATTTGCCTACAACGAAACATATTAATAAGAGCTATCCGTATCATTTGTCACTATTTTAACAAATAGATGACCCTTAATCTAATTTCGAAAGCCGTATTTAATATATAGCTCCGGGATAAAATAAAAATAAATAAATACACTTCACGCCTTTTAATCCCAAAGCGGGGTAGGCAGAGGCACTTGCTCCGGGATGTTAAAAAAAACATTTCCAAGCTGACTACGAACTATAGCTTGTTTGCTCATTCAATTAACCGTTTGACACTTTGTATCATGTGCGGAAAATAGAGAAAAAAAGTACATTATCTGGGGTTTATATTAGGTAGATATGAGTGAGTCATATCAAACACATGCTATTGTGTTAAAAAAATATACATTCATTTTGAAAGTTTTCATTCGTTAATTTCATTCGATTATGAAATTACATCTGTCCATGAAAATCCGGCAGCATTATTTCGTATACATCTGTCAAATCGTTGGTCGAGTAAACAGACTATAGTTGTCTTCGTAATGTTACTGGTGTAAGCGATGACGCTAATAAAAAATATTACTAATTGTTTGAAGTAGGTCCAAGACCACTATTATAATGAATGACGAAAGTGCTAAAGTATGTAAAATGTTAATTGGCTAGTCATGAAACAATATTTAGTAGCGGCAACACTGTCCCGTAGTGTAGTTGTGCGTGCCAGTTACCCTCGGGGTACATGTAGTGTGATTGTTTTAGGAATGCGTTAAAAGAATGAGTCGGTAATGTTGATTGATTCGAGTTGGTTTCGTTCGTTCTTCAGTTCAGTGTTCGGTCATTAGCGATCATGCATTCTAAAGGTGGGTACTGACCAATGTTACGAGGCGTAATGTAACATATTGCACAGCGAGCATTTGTGCAATCAGTACGTAGTGTTACACTGATTTTATACCAGCTCGATGCGATTGTTACATTACGCCTTATAACATTGGTCAGTACCCACCTTAAAATTTTGTTTCGATTTGAATGTGTGTGGGTTTATTCTTTCTTTATTAACTGAATCTGTCGTGATTTTTGGTCTCAGCTTACTTTTTTTTTTTGTTACTTACAGTGTAACTTGAAATGTCTAATGGGTGTTGATGGTTTTTTTTTTATTGTCGACTTGGATCAATCTTAGATAGCCGGTAGGACAAACCCCTCGCCTACACGTAGGTTATATGTAGAGAATATAGTGCTTGCGCTAAGCACACATATACTTTGACATCACAACATAGTATAATAATATGAAAGCGTGCCCATGAATATGTGGTAGTTACGTTAATAATTTTATTCACTGTTATTTTGTAAAATATTGAGCGCCTTTAATATTTATGTTAGGTTACCTTTTATATTCATTAATTTCACATTAAACTATGAAAAACTGTAGAAATGTTGGCAATGATCAGAGGCTTAATATTAAAGTTTTTTACCGCGTATATCGGCTTGAATATCCAGGCTGGGGCCTGTAAAAAAACAAGCAAGAAAATCTAGTGTATATTATTTTGACCCCAATAAGTCATTCTGTTATAGGCCGAATAAATCAAAGTACGTTGTTTGGGATTAAATTGAGTCTCTAAGTTAACACCCAACCCATGATTAATGTAAATAACATTGCGATGTTTTTGTGATGTCAACTAAATGACAGTGGAAAGAAACATCCTCTCCTCCAATTTTTGCTGTGCCCATCAAGGTCCACAATGTACTTATATATTATTTTTACTATCTAATGCCGTTACCGTTGTGTAACGCAATAAATTATTGAGCATTGAGAGTTTTCCAAAGAAAGTCCCGACAGAAGAACCTTTTTTAAATCGATTTTGAAAATCTTCAACATTACCAGGATATGAATAACTGAACATATTGTCTATTCTCAAAGTTTTCACGCATGATACAGGCCTCAGTCGATATTCAAAGACAAGGTCGAGATTGCCATTGTTTTTTGCTCGGCGTTTTGCATGCGTCGATAATGAACTAAATACAATTTTATTTCTATGCGCGTTTCTTTAAAAAAGATACATCACTTTACGTCATATTACATGATGAATTAGTCAGTATAGTCGTGCATATTTGTTTGAATGTCAAAATATTTTGAAACTGATTAGAACGGTGAGCGATTGCCACATATTGCTGGGCAAACTTTAAATATAGATATATGTATATTAAATTACTATGTTTAGACGCGAAAGCTATATGCGAGCTCTTTAATTTGTGCCTATATTGATGTTTAGTGGAATAATGTATCTATTGATATTATAACGTGTAATTCATTATTTTTCTTTCGATAATTTGAAAATTTGTATGTACCTATGTATATGTATGTTAGATAACATATAGAGTTTTAAAACTAAATAATATAATTTAAGGACGACATTAAATCTAGTAGGTTGTAAACGACGCGCCTCAAACGGTGTGAAATGTAGAGAAACGGGGAAATATTGATATGGTTGATTTAAGTTACGCGGTGCGTCAATCATCCAAGTTAAACTTAACAAAAACTACCTGTGTGTAGGCGTTACACAGATAAAACTTTCATTAATCGTATGAGTAGGCATTGTCAGAAATTTGACATCGGAGCAATATTTGTAATGCGTCAGTATTGTTCGTCAATAAATTTGAAAACCTTGTCAGACAAAACAGTTTCTTAACGTCAAACGTAAAGCAAGCGCCATATTTTACAATATCGTTGGTGCTCTTTTTCATATAAAAGCTAACTGTTAAGATTATTCTCTGTAACGTGTCACGGTTTGTTATTTATGAAATATGCTAACATTGATATGAATATTGACAGGTGTACTGACAGCTCTACATAAAACGTCAGCTGATAATTGCCATACACTTATATAGATATAAAGAAATCTCAGTAAATCGGAAACACCAACTTAGTGAATACAAATAAATAGTAGGTACATGTGTGTTTGAAAGTAATGCATTTAATCATTTATTTATGTTAACGAAATATACATAATATTATGTAGAAAATGTACTGATTTCTGTTTAGTATATAGATTATATTTATGTATGTATACATATTATTAGTAGTTATATTACAAATGATTATGTCATAGTGCAATGCAATAAGTCTTACTCGAGAACTAACAGATATAGCTATTCATGAAAGACGTAATATTAAAGAGATAATCCAAGTTATTCCGTTTTGTAATAATAATTACTAAGTAGTAGAGGTGTATTATGTTTGTAAATTGGCAGAATAGGCGTTCATCTGCATATTTTTTTTTAATAATATATATATATATTTCAGCTACAAATTCAGTTGCATGAAAGTGATTTCTTTTTTAATGAAAATTAATACTTGACAGAAGAGATTAATGGTACATAATATAACTACATATTAGATGCTTGCCTTCATTTATTTCTCGTTCACATGTCGTTAAATGTTCTACTTTTATTATTCTCGCGTGCTTTCGGATATGATCGGGGCCTAGTCTAAAAACCCGTGGTATATGCTCTAAGTTCCTCAACACACTGCTTGCTCGCTTCGATGTCTCCCTGAAATGCTTTCTAAAGTATCGTGAAGAAAGTACATGGTAATACGCAAGGATTAACTCTTGAAAAAAATTAGGGCGTGTCTACACTAACGTGTTAGGCTAAATTCATTCAACTCCGCGGCTAATTCCTGTTGTTCACCATTGAAAATTCACTATTGGAGGATAAGTGGAAAATATCCGTACATGTACAATGCACAGTGCAATTAAAAACAATCAAAATCAAACAATAAGAGGGAGGATTCCCGGACGCGCTTTTTCCAAGTATCCACCCAGGGTGAAGTTTCACTGATGGACAACAGGAATTTCCCGCATTTAACCGAGTACTATAGTATAGGCACGCTTAATTTTATATTTAATTTCCTGGGTGGGTTTTTTCATGGTGGATTACTGGAATTATCCGGAAATACCCTTAAATAATAATTGTTCTGTTTCTGTACACTCTACTGAGTCCATTTTTAATAGGTGTCAATGTCCTGGAATAAAAAATAAATTAGACTTCGGCACACAAAAATCACAGTCAGCTGTTATGTCGATGGTATCGGAGCACTGTATTATAGTTAAATATTTACATTTCATACTATCATTTTCTCCTGCTAATCGTGGGAATTTCGGGAATTCTCTTTTTATTGCTATCCTAAGATACCTAAGCTAAATGCCAGACGGTCAGTTTAGCCTTTTATATATAGACATTCTGCTAATACAAGTGAGTATGTAGTGCGTTGGGAGCTTAAGTGCTAACTAACATTATCTACTCTTATTTTTTGGGGGAAACTAAAGAATTTTTAAACGCGTGGCTCTTTTATGTCAGTTAAGAACAACAGATTTGTTCCTAGTTCCTGACTAAATAAATCTTTGTAGTTTTTCTAAAGAAATACTTCTTTTTCTTTTTTACGAAATCGAGATCATTTTTATTTAAATGTAGGTACGTAAATTATGTGACGTTATTTTTTTTCTTTGTTCGTGCGTAGTCGACTATGAGTTGGATTAGTGGGACAAAAGTATATGAAGTCAGAAAATATCATTTTTTTTTATTAATAAATTGTACATATTCTAGTTTGTAGTGTCATATATCATATTAATAGTAAGTTTTACTAGCTCATAAGACAAAATAGCTATTTCTAAGATATATATTTAGATGTGTTTGTTTTACCATAAATAAAGTATAAACATAACATAACGTTAGTCATTTATCAAAAAAAGACTTATAATTATTTTTTTTATTTGGAAATTATTTTTTGTTTGATTATTTTTTCTTTCTGAAAACTTGCCCTTTTTATTTATTCTAGATGCGTCGAAAGATGTTTTCTTCTTTGTATGGCTGACATTGATTAATAAAAAATATTGCCTTTTACATCGACGATTAATATATTTTTCATAATGTATAAGTTGAGCACAAATATTCTTTTTTTAATGACAAGAAACTCACAAATTAATTGAAGAATGTTCTTTCCCAACATTATATAAATTCGTTATATATTTTTATTTACGTATCTCTATTTTATAACACCCTGCAGTGGGTGTATTTTGCATTTTGCTTGTTGTTTTTTTATCTCAAATAAATCTATCATTTATTTTTCGTGATACAAATTTGTATAATGTGTGGGAAACGAATAACAGATTTAGATTTAAGGTAAAATATTTACAATTTCTGGTATTTATTTTCTTTTTTTGTTTCGTTTGAAATATTAAGAATGTGGACTAAATAACTTATTTAGGTATTTTCCTATTTTGGTATACTTACCGGGTAATTCTCATTTGTTCTACAGAACAAGAGGATATTGCACAACAGTACTTTGTTCGTCCTTTTCCTTCTCTAGGAAAAGTGAGAGAGATAATCTTGTTCTATAGAAAAAAAATGAGAATTACCTTACTCACTTTATAGATTTTACCGTATAACCCTTGTTGATATCCCAATAGTTTCTTATGTTTATTTTGTCTTAAGATTTTTAACACCAGAATCAGACGCATAGTCCTCAATAAAGTTATAAAGAGTAACGACTATTGTCACAGATCTCTGTAAAACTAAAATTGAACAAAAGCCGCAATCATGAAAATATTTGTATCCAGGAACTATAAAATAATATAATAGGTAAACAATTTAACAAGGGACAGAGGGGTATGCAAGGTGGAGAGAAGAGCATCTTTCCATAAAAAAAAACAAAATATGGATTGACATGAGAGTGTTATGATTAAGAGAAATCTCACGAATACATGTGATTACGCTTCGAAAAATATTACTTACAAGTAGCCCAGCAGTCTCTCTGTTAAATTGGTTATAATACACATCTGCGAACACGTAGGGCAGTCATTTACTGTATCATTTTGAAGTAAAGGACTGTTCGCACGTTGAACGTTTCCGTACTTACGAATTGTCGTTTAAAAATGTATAAAACTACTGCTACTGCTAACAGAGCATAGCGTGCCAATTGAATAATTATTTCTATTCTTCATTATTTTGAAGTACAAATCAGAAGTAAATAACAGACTGGGTATGTATTGTGACGCTAGTTTTCCTTATATCCACCCTGAAATTTTGAATGGGGGTATAAACGGAATAGCAGAAAACTGCGTTATGTGAACAGGCCCTTACAAACTTAGTATTTTATAACGTCGATCTGAACACGTGTAACATTACGTCTCGCTCTAACCTGTTTAGTGTAAAAGAGACGCACTATTACAGAGGTTATCTGGGAATTGTATAGGTGCATACCTGGATACAGTTTTAAAACTGTAAAAGTTCACTACTTATCTTACGGATAACGGGATCGTTACTTTCATAAAATTTTGGCAGAACGTATCGACCTAGTCCTAATAGGACAGTTATTTTGTCCCGTGGTTAATTGAAAATATACCCTGGCGTTAAAGTCACAACTGAAATTGGCATGTGTCTGTATTGTCCCGGAGGTCTTCAAGTCACTGGGGTTAATAGGTACTTAATGAATAAATATGCTCAATCGTAGACCATATCGCTGCTTAACATCAGGCGGGATGGTGGTCAAACGCTTGTCCACTGTGTTTAGTGACAAAGTGGCTTAATATGTTCAAAATTAAAATGGTCCTTCTGTACATATGAAGCTTGATAACTCAATGTTATTCACCGGGTATACAGGCGCGAATATAATCAAAGACAAGCTCGAGCTTACCTTTGTTATATTACTCGACGTTTCGACGCAGTTGCATGCGTCGTGGTCACGAGTGGACTGGAGTAGGTAAGGTTGACTTTGGTTTAACCACGGGACAAAATAGCTGTACTATTATGACTGGCCCATCCATAACGTTGGGTTCGTCAAAAATAAATGCAAGTATAAGATATAGGAACCTTGGATTAATCAACTTCATAAAAGGGCTATATTTTTTTTTTGCAAAGTGCATTTTGTATTAAAGATTTTTTTTTATTCCAGCGTAGTATGCCATATTGTGATTAGTTGTTAGCGACACTGAAGTATTTTTCAAATAAAAACTATCTATGTACATATACATGAGATTGCATTGTTTTATTCTTATCATTAGTAGAGAAATGGGGAAGTGGGGAAATCCTCACAATAAGTTTCCATTGGCCAAAAATGCACAAGAAGGCACAAAATAGCCGTGAGGTGACGGCGAATGGAATACATGCGTCACCACCCCAGCCCAGCTTTTCCCGTCGTGGAGGTCGTAAGAGGCCTCCAGAGGACGGGCAGCAGCGCTCTCTGAGTTAGACCACAACACCAGAGGGATCGCCAATCAAACGTGGCGATTATTGGCATTCCCCCCAAATGGTCATGGAAATTATTGTGGGAGGCCTTCGTCCAGCATTGGACGTCATGTGGCTGATGATGATGCACAAGAAAACATGAATGAAATGGGCCTAGTGATCTTTTGCAATGGGGAAATTTTCAGTGCCCTTGTTTCTCTTAGTTATGACAGATGGCGCTAGTTGTAGTAGGGGGATAAAGGTCACGGAAATTTAACTTCAAGCAGTCAGTATTTAATGTTACATTTAATTTCTTTATCGTTTGTCTACACGTTACAATGGACTCTGAAGTTTGAATAACCCAATTATTAAAAAACTACTAAAATAGGTACAACTGACAGAAGTCCCCCTGGACACCTATTAGCGACATCTAGATAAGCAATTTTTGGAGTTTGAAAATTCCCCCATTCAATTCAATTCGTTTATTGCACTCATGTTACGGTTGTAAAAGTTCTAGTATCAAACATGAACCCTGTGAGGGCAAAATCACAGTATGGTTAGTAGTACACCCGCAATGTATGAGGTACTAAGTACACTTACTTAATTATAACTAAATATATAACTAATTCCTACTCTTGTGAATGTTAATATAACAATTAATGGGGAATTTTCAAACTCCAAAAATATCTTATCTAGATGTCGCTAGTAGATGTCCAGGGTGACTTGTGTCAGTTACATTTTAGTACTTTTTCTACTATTAGCGTAAGTTCTTTATGACTTCAGACGCTTTTGTAACATGTAAACAAATAATAATAAAAAAACTGTTATACCTTCAATACTGACTGCTTAAAGTTAGTCACTCCGTTGACATTTATCCCCCTACTACAGCTAGCGCCATCTGTCTTAACTAAGAGAAACAAGGGCCCTGAAAATTCCCCATTATTAACGCTATTTACAATAATAAACTACTTATACTATTGACGGGCCCGTTGGTGTAGTGGTCAGCAGGCAGCTGGTAGGGTCGTGGGTTCGATTCCCACCGCTGATAGGTGCTTAGGTGATGAGCTTTTAAGCACTTGTTGGATGTGTCT
>SJJU01015562.1:0-12474 GCA_012932125.1 Conopomorpha cramerella
CAATTCAATTCAATCCGTTTATTGCACTCATGTTACAGCAAAAGTTCTTAAATAAATAGCAAAGTATCAAACATGAACCCTGTGAGGTCAAAAGCAACAGTATGGTTAGTAGTACACTCGCCATGTGTGAGGTACTAAGTACACTTACTTAATTATAACCTAACTTACTTAACTTACAACTAAATCCTACTCTTGTGAAAGTTAATATAATACTATGACAATTAATACAATAACAATAATGGACTATACTATTTCTTACCAGTATTAGATAAGGAAAATCTTTAAAGAGTCATTTAATGATGTTTAAACCTAATTATAGTTATACATTTTATTCTGGTAGTAGTAGTAATGAAAAATAGGCACTTAACCAATGCTTATTTAGATTCTTAGATTTGTCTTACTTATTTGAGCTATAATAACCATGGTCCATATTAAGAAAGTCGGATCTACAAAACGGAACATGTTCAGGAGAGAAGTTAGTTTTGGATATTAAAACTAAACTACTTGTGGTACATACTTCAAATTTACAACAGCTTATAGCTATCTTTGGTATCTTTACGTGATATAATATATGTATAAGTTTATAGATCTTAATATCGCCAATCTAGCGGTGTAGAAAAGTACACTTTTACATATTCCTAAAATTGCACTACCGACATTTTTAATTGGGACCATTGATAAGTCCCTACGCTACTTAATTTCCTTGAAAATATTTGTTAATGTGCCTGTCTTGTACTACCGGCTTACCCCCTAGCTTCGCCACTAGTGTGTGCATACCCAGGTACAGTTGTCTAGCGTTATCTCTACACAACACGTTAACAAATAGTTTATTTTCAGCCGTGTGGTGACGGCGAATAGAATACATATTGTGTCACCACTCCAGCCCAACATTTCCCGTCGTGGGGTTCGTAAGAGGCGACCGATGGAACTCTCTAGATAACGGGCAGCAGCGCTCTCTGTGAGTTAAACTACAACAGCACTGCGGTTTGCAGTGACAATCATTGGTATATCAAGATACGTCAAAAAATTGTCGCAACATCACAATATAATTATCATCGAATAAAATGCACTTATAAGAAAGTACTCACGTTTATTCCGAATTGACAGTTAAGAAAATATAAAATGGAGTTTAGAGGAAAGCGAAATAAATGTTAAATGTCAAATTACTAAAATGTAACAAACTAGAAAACTTGAAAAGTAAAAGGAAAAGGATTCATATTACCTCGTAAATATGTTAAAGAAATAATGTAAAACGCCAAATTACGGAAGCTTAACAAACCAGAACACTTAATAAATAAAAATAATAGAAATAAAAACCTCATTACCTTGAGCTCATGTCTTTTTTTACATATTTATGGGGTAAGTATAAAAATAAATAATACGTAGTATAAAAATGCCAAAAAAATTTAAATGACTACACTCCCAAAATAAATACAAAAATGACTCCTACTGCCCCATGAATATGGCACACATTTCCGTCAAATCGCCGCACCCACTACCTTTTTCTAATCAGGCCATAGACAACTGGCCATGCGTGGACAGATGTGTGTTATCTATGCGCCGTGTAGGAAGGACCAGCCGCCACTGAAAGGTGCACGAGTGCAATGAATTGGTATAAATACTAAACATTTCCAACCGAGTGGACATGAAGGTCTTTGACCCCTTTTCCAATAATTACATTCTGCTATCTAAATACAGGGAAAAGCTGATTGAATGACTGACTGACTGACATATCAACGCACAGCCCAAACGGCTAAACGTGGACACTTGAAATTTGCTACGGACGTAGCTTAGGTACCATAGGAATCCCTGACATTCCCATGGGATTGGCAGTTAACGGGAAAATTCTTATGTATGAAAAATCTAAACGGCTCAAGTTAGACGCTTGAAATTTGGTATGCAGGTACTACTAAACTACGCGAATGAAATCGCGGGCCGTCCACTAGTCTTTAATATAATGTTATCGGTGATACGATCGGGAATGGGGTTCTTTTTCCATTGGTTTTTATCTATTTTTGATTAACCGTTTTTAAGAATTATGGCTAATGGGGAAACGTTTGCAAATTATTTTCGATTAATGTCAGTTGAGTCTGAAGGTCTTGAAGTCACTGGGGTGAATAGGTACCTAATGAACTGGTGTGCTCCATCATAGACCACATCGCTGCTTAACATCAGGCAGGATAGTGGTCAAGCGCTTGTTCATAGTGATAAATGAACATTTAAAAAAAATGTGTGTTACGACTACATTAAATAAGTTAATGGACCGTTATTTTGTAATTATTAAAAAATAATTTAAATTAAATATTATCCTTGAGTGACAAAGTCCTATAAAAGGGAACTCTCCAGAAGACGAGCTGAGGCACTCTCTGTGAGTTAAACCACAGCACCACTGCGATCGCCAATCCAGCTGATGATGATGAACATACAGTACTGACCCATTCCCATGGGAACGGAATACTAAGTGAGTAAGAGTAAGTTCATAGGTAATGAATTAAGAATGAGTTGAATGAACGAATGAATGACTATAATCCACAATAGCACACTGTACATCACAAAATGATAATTTGACAGTTGAAAAGGGGACCTTATCGCTCAGAGCGATTTCGTCCAGGTGACCTTATTCAAAGACAAATGAAGCTTAAAAAAAATAAACTCCATGCTTATTAATCCCAAAGCGGGGCAGGCAGAGGCACTTGCTAAGCAAATGCATACGGTTCACCAAGCGTATTTAACCTAACGTGACAGTAATCTATAGTCTGTCTTGATATTTGGCCGTTTATGTTGTAACTTAGTACTAAAATCATAAGAATATATAAATGCCTACACATAATTATAGTAAAAGATTGAGTTCATTAGTACCTAAATAATATCAATTATTCTTCCCAGACATCATAAATATTGAGTTCTTTCTGAGAAGTAGAATTATAGTACGGTAAAAGGTGGCGACAGACTTAATAAATTCACTCTTCATTGCGCGGAATAAATCACATTTTTTTTACAAACTCCATTCTCAAACCGCACTCTATTCTAAGTTGTCACTATACCGACTTTTTGTCATCTCACACGGACCCTTTTTTTTCCTTCGCACACTTTAAAGCACCAAAATACATTGAACCCCAACTATTTATACAACATCGACCAATCGAGCTCAAGTATAACAAAACCAGAATCACACCAGGTGCAACTTAGACATCGAAACCAATCGATGACGAAGAAATCAACCCTCACTTCAGCTGGCTATTTAAAAATACAAAACATTTGTTCAAGCCATCCATTCCGAGTATCGTTAGCCACAACCTGTTCCTCCAATCGCTTCGTACAAATAAAGGGTTGAGTAACCAGTCAACCCTCTGTGTGCCACCGCCGCCGCCGCCGCGCCCTGCCGCGAACTGTTTTTTTTTTCACTCTCTCGCCAATCGATTGTCCGAGGGTGTGATTCTGAGTTCATTGTCTTCATATCGCAGATTTGTGTTTTCTTTATCTTGGTCTGTCGTTGCGTGTATATATTCTACTGCTTGTAGCTCAAGTTAAACTAGTTTTGTGCAGAGCGACTCGAGCGTCCAGTATGCTGGGGTAGAATGAAGGACTCTTTCAACTATTGTATTCTGTACAAACGTTTCTGTTTACAGTTCTCGCTCGTGTTCATAATTTATGTGATTTACAGCTATTATGAGTTTAAGGACATCTCCAAATACTATCGGACATTTTAATATGAGCTTCGCATCAAAGATATAACTAAGCTTTTAGAGTTCAGGTTAAACTAAATTGTGTAGTGTCATATGTCCGATTTATATTTAGGGTTGAACTAGTGCCTATTTGATTTGCATTTGGACGGTTTTTCACACGCGTGAATTTATTGCTTGTTTGTTATAAAACAAGCCAGAAACATTAATTGGTGGTTTTGATTCGATTTTCGTTTGAAACGCAGCTGTCTAGTAAAGTGAAAAATCTATTGTAAATGAACCGTCGGTTGATATAAAGTACAGTGGAAACTAGCTCTAATGGTAAAGTGTTGAGTATTTTGAAGAGTCAATGAAATATTTAAGGCAATATGATTTTATAAGTGGATTTGTGCGGTTTCGTTTATGGAAGCAAAATGTGAATGCACACACAAAATCTATTGTTGTAATAATTTTTAGTATTTAGGTTGAATTATCAGACCTCAATTCTATTAACACTAGGAAATCTAGGTGTAAATTATGAACAACACACTACCTCACACTAAAATTACCAAAATTATGTACGCTTGTCAAATCTAATTTATTACCTACTTCCCTTTGTATGTAGTCTATACATATAAATAAAAATGAATCGCCGTTCGTTAGTCTGGCTAAAACTCGAGAAGGGAAGGTTATAAAGGTGTTTTTTCCTAATACACTGTGTAAAAGGGTGACTTCCTATAGCAAAAGAAATGTTTGCCGAGACACCTAGTATGTAATATATATAAAAAAAAAAATAATTATCCCGATAGAAGACAGATAGGCTTGCAACCTTGCGGCGATGCTCTAGGCTTTCTAGCCGAGCATCAAACAGCTTGTCGTCACCCTATGAGTCTTCTAGCACGCTTCTCTATTGCCTCCAGAGCCTCAACCTAAACTCAACTCCACCTCGGAATGAAAATATTTCAAAGGTGAAGGTCTTTAAGTCGCGGGTGAATAGGTACCTAATGAACAAGTGTGCTCCATCGTAGACCACATCGCTGCTTAACATCAGGCAGGATGGTGGTCAAACGCTTGTTCATAGAGATAAAAAAAAGATATTTTTTTAAGGAAACGCGCACTGACAATATATTAAATGTTTAAAACGGGTGTTATAGCGCGAAGATTAACCAAAGATAAGCATTCAACTTATCTTCGTTGTTTGCCCGACGTTTCGACACAGTTACATGTGTCGTGGTCGCTGAATGCTTATCTTTGGTTAATCTTCGCGCTATAATACCCGTTTTAAACATTTAATAAAAAAAAAAGATGTCGTGATAGTGACGGAATAAAATCCATCAACTCCCAAATCATGCCGTTTAAATATTTTCCGCATAAGAACATAAGAGAATCTACACTAGAACCTCTTTAAGTCGCATTGTTCAGTCTCTAACCGTTTGGAACATTCCCAACAACTTTTAAACGCCCGTGTCAAAACAATAACGCTATTCAGCGGGAAGTGTTCTGATTGGATGTTTGTATTGGCCGTTGTCGGACAAAGCTAAACGAAACCAGTATACCCTGAACCAGCGTTCCATGTTAGTTACACCGTTACCTAGGTCAGTGTAAAGTGTAGGTGGAAGTTGTTGCGGTCTTTGTAGCAGAGGTCATTGGGAGTCAGTCCACGCAGACCCCTGTTGTTTGGCTGATTGACCTGTGAGCGCGATGTGTGTTTGAAAGAGTTGCAGCGGTTTGTTTTTTTTTGCATAAAACAATATGACGTTTCATATTGGCACAATAGTAGGAAGGTATGGGTATTTTTTTATGTACACACATCAAAAGTGTCTAGGGATCAAGAACATTTTTCATCATCATCATCATCATCAGCCCATACTTGTCCACTGCTGGACATAGGCCTCTCCAATTGCACGCCACTGTGAACTGTTTTCGGCTTCTCGCATCCAGCTTCTGCCAGCCATCTTGCGTAGATCATCAGTCCACCTTGCGTGAGGGCGTCCTACACTCCGTTTGCCGAGACGCGGTCTCCACTCGAGAACTCGTTTTCCCCACGGTCATCGGTTCTACGGCAAATATGGCCGGCCCACTGCCACTTCAGCTTGCTAAAACGATGAGCTATGTCGATGACTTTGGTTCTCTGTCGGATCACTTCATTTCTGATTTTTAGAACATTTTTAGCTCTAAAAAATCGAATATATGTACCTACATATCTACTCAGCCTATGTCGTGAGTACAACAAAAAAATATCTAGCAATAACTCTATTATTAGGTCGAGTAGCCAAAATACTGAGGTAGGCAGTGTATTTTTGCCTATATGGTACGCACGCCACCGTTAGCTACCTACACAGAAAAAAATAAAAATAAATACACTTCACGCCTTTAATCCCAAAGAGGGGCAGGCAAAGGCACTTCCTTAAAGCAAATATCCACGGTTCACCAAGCGTATTTAACCCAACGTGACAGGGGGTGAGCCCATCGCCGTTATAGGGTTCACACACCTTGTGGTGTGCGGGTTTCATCACGATGTTGTCCTTCAGCGTACGAGCGTTGCGTTGCGTACATAGGCTCTGAAAAAGAGTCCCATTGGTACACGTCCAGTGTGGCCGGACTCGAACCCGGGACCTCCCGGTTACAAGTCAAGTATCCGACCAACTGGACCACAGACGCTCTTAACAAAAAAATATCTAGCAATATCTGTTATTAGGTCGGGTAGCCAAAATACTAAGGTAGGCAGTGTATTTTTGCCTACGAGTATATGTTGTGCACGCCACTGTTAGCTACCTACACATTATGAGAAAAAAGACCCATAGATAAAGTTCCAGTCGGTAGTGAATGGTCAAAACATAATAGGTAATATTCTAAACATGCCCGTACTTCAGGGAACATTTGCAAAAGCACATCGACTACTTTCAAAAGAGAAGCGTAAAACAAAAACACAATATAAACAAGAAAGCGTCTGTGGTCCAGTTGGTCGGATACTTGACTTGTAACCGGGAGGTTCCGGGTTCGAGTCCGGCTACTGGACATGTACCAATGGGACTCTTTTTCAGAGCCTATGTACGTAACGCAACGCTTGTACGGTGAAGGACAACATCGTGATGAAACCCGCACACCACAAGGTGTGTGAACCCTATAACGGCGATGCGCTCACCCCCTGCCTACACTTCACGCCTGTCTCCCAGAAGGGTAGGCAGAGACTACAGATCTCACGGTCCTGACATACCCCTTTCGCTTCATCTACATTCATACATCTTTTCATACATGACCTCCGGTTTCGAGTACTTTTCACGCCGCGTGAAGTGTATTTATTTTTATTTTAAACAAGAAACGGCCATTCCCCGAGAAGATAATTACCGCGAGTTCAGTGGAAAATGTGGCTTCAAGACTTTTCAAAGACACTGACGGAGTCTAGCACTATAATGTGGCTACTCTTGTAACAAACTGAGATTTTTTTGAACCGGTATATTCCCACCTACTTTCCCACCACTGTGATTCCTGTTAGATCCAGGATCTACAGCGGCATCCAGAATAGACACGAGCTCAACCAATGACGACTGGGCTAGATCCTGGGGCCTAGCCTTCTGTCTTGGAGCCCACATAGTTATTAAACTAAATACGGTATAGAATCTAATAAGAAATCTAAATAGTGGGAGACAGCATTATTACCAACGAGGCACAAATTGCCTTTTGAGAGAACACCACATAACAAACAAATCTTACATCTTTGTAATATTAGTTTAGATAAAAAGTTATACTCAAATCATCGCATTTCGTGTTTGTGCT
This sequence comes from Conopomorpha cramerella, assembly GCA_012932125.1. Lineage (NCBI taxonomy): Eukaryota > Metazoa > Arthropoda > Insecta > Lepidoptera > Gracillariidae > Conopomorpha > Conopomorpha cramerella. Next base: position 7,440 of record SJJU01015562.1, read on the forward strand.
TCTAGTTGTTGTTTTAATTTGTGTTTCTTTTCTAATTAAATATAAATATAATATAAGGACAACATCGTGATGAAACCCGCACACCACAAGGTGTGTGAACCCTATAACGGCGATGGGCTCACCCCTTCCCTGTCACGTTGGGTTAAATACGCTTGGTGAACCGTGGGTATTTGCTTTAGCAAGTGCCTCTTTGGGATTAAAGGCGTGAAATGTATTTTTTTTATTTTTATTTATTTATTCTAAGAAGGAATGGATCCGATGTTAGGTGTCACGTTGCTCTAATTTCTACAATCTAACTATCCTAAAAGAGTATGTAATCATAATAATTTATTGCATTCATGAGTACAATGGTTCTTACATAATTATAGGTTCAGTCATGAAACCCTGTAAGGGTACAGCAAAATGGTAAATACTTAACCCGCGACCTCCCGTTTACAAGTCAAGCATCCGACCAACTGGACCACAGACGCCGTCTTTCTTAGACTGTAGAAATTAGAATGAAGCCATTCGTTTTAAAGTCCTATCTGGTTTCTTTTGCACCCTCCGACTATAGGAAGGACTCTTAATTCTTAAGTTAGTAAATAAATATACACATTTCCTTTGTTTCTTTTTAGCGCAGCGGTAAAGGTACATTTTCAATTAGGAGAAGTCAAGTAGTCAGTGCTGCGGAAACCTGAGGGCTCTCAAGAATTTTCTTTTTGAAGACACTATTTAGAAGTCGTTTAATGAAATAAGGTTAGTTATCTACTTCAGAGATAAACACTGAATAGCGAAGCTGGAAAGCTTATGAAAGCTGTTACGGTATTTTTTTTTTCATAATTAAAGCTTTCATTTACGTAGCTTTTCTTTATACCTGATGCAATTACCAATTGGATGACAAACTAACGGAAACAGGTAAGTATAAACAGCAAGAAACGTCTGAAATAGCAATGAAAATATATTTTTCATGGTAATAATTCATGGTGACAATTTTGCCGATTCGGATAAATTGTAACAAAGGTAATTGGGACGAATGCAATAATGCTAATAATTACTGTGTTTCCTGCGCAGTATAATCTGAAGGTCGTCAAATCATTGGGGTGAATAGGTACCTAATGAATAAGTGTGCTCCATCGTAGACCACATCGCTGCTTAACATCAGGCAGGATTGTGGTCAAACGCTTGTTCATTGTGTTAAAAAAAGACAAGGTTTCGACAAAATCTGTAGTTTTAAGCACCAAATATTAATTCTAAACAAATATTTTCATTTATATTGTAACTATCTGTACCCTATTCCTTTTCCTAATAATGTTGGGTACTTCCACCTTCCAAAATAATTCATCATCAGGCACTTGTCCACGGCTGGGCCTCTCCCCATGATTTCCATGTTCATTTTGGGGGAAATGCCAATAATCGCCACGCTTGACAGGCGGGTTGGCGATCGTAGTGGTGTTGTGGTTTAACTCACAGAGAGCGCTGCTGCCCGTCCTCTGGAGAGCTCGCTCGGTCGCCTGCATGCCGGTAAACGTTGGACTGGGTGGTGACACATGTATTCTAGTCGCCGTCAGCATACGTATTAAATAAATAAATAAAAAAACTCCATGCTTTTTCATCCGTTGCAATGCAGTTTTTAATTAAAACACTTTAACACCTTCATCGGGACATGGCTATCGTGTTTCACAGTACACAAAGTGTCATGTTATAGCGATAAAGTAACATCGTGCCCTGTCGTAATTATCTCCCTGAAGAGCTGTTCAATTAGTACGTTCGTTGCATTATCTAAGTTTAGTTAAAGAGGGAAAGGTTCGCGTGTAAATAGCTGAGTTGCTGATGGAATAGTTTCTAATAGTTGGGTAAAATCATAGGGTACTATTGCAGCTATGAATAAGTTACTTTAATCCTTACTAATATTATAAATCGGACAGTGTTGTTGAAGTTTGTTTATTTGTTTGTTCCGCTTTCACGCCGTAACTGCTGAACCGATTGCTTTGAAATTTTGCATACGTAAAGTTAGAAGTCCGGATTAAATAATAGGGTATTTTTTATCCCGGAAAAAATTGATATTACCGAGGGAAACTTAGATTTTTCGGTAGGATTGATAAGTTTTCTTATAGTTGTCCTTTATACTGAAATGTAACCGAAGTCCACGCGGGCGAAGCCGCGGGCGGAAAGCTATATATAATACAAACATGTAATACTAGAGAAACACTGTTAATAATGTTTATTGGTGGAACATACTTTGCCGGGTCAGCTAGGGAAGATAAAAAAAATTATATGATAATACAGAGTTAACTGCAAATGCCCTTTATAACCGAAGTGTACTGTTTCTTTCTGTTCAAATCATAATTTTTTTTGTTGTTGTAAATGTTGCCCCGAAACGAAAAAAAAAACCGACGTGTTTTATATTATTATGTCTACTTCAATTTTAGTAAATTATGCGTCTATACTAACCTAAGAAAATTACTCACTTTACATCAAATTAATACCAAATGCGCATCGAATCGTCATTCTGATGCTAACTTTAGCTTTTTTGATGAGCAGTTCAGTAATTTTTATGTCATCATCATCATCATCAGCCCTTATTTGTCCACTGCTGGACATCCTTTCCCAAGACATACATCGACCAGACTTGTGATGTCGAAGGTGGCGTGAAAAGTACTTGAAACCGGGAGGTCATGCATGAAAATATGTATGAATGTAGATGAAGCGAAAGGGGTATGTCAGGACCGTGACAAATGCAGATCTGTAGTCTCTGCCTACCCCTCTGGGAGACAGGCGTGAAGTGTATGTATGTATGCTGGACATAGGCCTCTCCAATTACACGCCACTGTGTTTTCGGTTTGTACTCACTTTCTATTATTTTCCATTGTGTTATTCACAACAACAAAAGATATATAATTTGAACAGAATTACAGTACACTTCGGTTTTAAAGGGCAGTCAACACCTTACTTTGTAAGTAGTTTTATTTAAAATTGTTTGATTGATTGATTTATTATTATTAATTTTCTGGTGATTAATTAATTTTATTTTATTATTAATCATCATCATCATCATATACTTGTCCACTGCTGGACATAGGCCTCTCCAATTGCACGCCACTTTATTATTATTATTTTATTTCAATTCTTGTTGTACCTACATATATGGGCCTTGGTGCCTGAAATAAATGTTTTTTTTTTGTTTTTATTCATTTTATTAAAACAAAGATACGTATAAGTTATACATAGTATATACGTAAGTAGCAACATATCGTATACAGGTGAGTGACACTTCAACGACGTCGGTTGGCAGCGGACCGTCTACCCACGCCAATTCTGATGAAGAAATGACAGCTCATATTACACTCGTGAGCAATACTTTCGGGTCGTCGAAATAATAATAAGTAATACGGCGCGCAGATAACATGTAAAGGACGGCGAACAGATAACATACCTAGTAATATAAATGGTTTGGGCATATAGAGAGAATGGATGAAAGGCGATTGATGAAAGAGATTTATATGGGTGATGTAATGGGCCGAGTGAGTAGAGGTCGCCCCAGAAGGACATATACAGACCAGATTGGTGATGTCCCGGCCGAAGGTGGCGTGAAAAGTACTCGAAACCGAAGGTCATGTATGAAAAGATGTATGAATGTAGATGAAGCGAAGGGGTATGTCAGGACCGTGACAAATGGAGATCTGTAGTCTCTGCCTACCCCTCTGGGAGACAGGCGTGAAGTGTATGGTTTATGTATGTATGTACCTAAGTAATATAAATATTCAAAGTTGCCTAATAAAGTAAGTTCGTACTAAGGGTGGGTGTGGCTTGGTTGAATGGCTGCAGACATGGACCTGAAGAGATGCCTGTCTGCAGCTTCTACTACGTACCTTAAACATTGCAATGTCAGAAAATGACTTCTAAGTTGTAACTAAACCTATATTATTATAAGAACCTTACTGTACACTTAGAAAGCAATAATCATTTTGTATGTGTAAAAAAAACATCCTACTAATATTATAAACGTGAAAGTTTGTATGTGTGGATGGATGTTTGTTACTTTTTCACGCAAAAACTACTGCTTGGATTTCAATTAAACTTTCCAATGATATAGTTTATACATCAGAATAACACACAGGCTACAATTTATAAAGATGTAGACAAAGCCGCGGGCACCAGTTAGTGTGTCATAATCCAGGTCGAACATTTCCAGTCGTGGGCGTCAGTCCGAAGGAGCCGCCTAGAGGACGGGCAGCAGCGCTCTCTATCCGTTAAACCACAACACCAATGCCATAGCCAACCCGCCTGCCAAGCGAAAGGATGATGGAAATCATTGGGAAAGGCCCTCGTCCAGCAGTGGACGTCTTCTGGCTGATGAAGACGATGCATTTTTGTATGTTTTTTTTAATTAATTTAAGGCAATATGGCGTGATTCTCGGTGTAAATATGGTGTAAATATACTCGCGAGCAATGAAATCGATTTCATTGCTCTCAAGTGTACTTCAGCGACGCTGCCATCCCGTCATTTGTGTCTCGAATCTGCCGGAAAACTTTCACAGAAAATATGTAATTAAATACAAAATGACACATTACTGTATTGTGTTTTATGTTCGACCCAGAACCCGTGCTCGCACGTGTACACTGGCAGCTTGGAATACCAGATTGATACGTATTTTGTAATTTACATGATGATCCTGACATTGGAGCTTAATGGCGGGTTCTTAGTGGCCAGTCCCTTCGGTATTGATGGCTGAAGGTATCAATTTACATTTGTACTGCGTATACTCATTACTGTTGTTAAATGTAGTGCTCTAGGCACGGGGCCAAACTGCTTCTCGAACAACACTGTAGTTAAGCATCATGGGGCATGGACAGTAATTGGATGGGTGGCCATTTAGAATTTTAGTACTTTCGACCATATAATAAGTTTTAACGCAGTGTAGGACGCCCTCAGGCAAGGTGGACTGATGATATACGCAAGATGGCTGGCAGAAGCTGGATGCGAGAAGCCGAAAACAGATCACAGTGGCGTACAATTGGAGAGGCCTATGTCCAGCAGTGAACAAGTATGGGCTGA
>SJJU01015569.1:0-14391 GCA_012932125.1 Conopomorpha cramerella
CCCAAATGACGGATCTCATTGGGGGAGGCCCTCGTCCAGCAGTGGACGTTATGTGGCTGATGATGATGGGAACCGTCTCAAATGTTCTTTCACAAATCTGCATATCTAAAGACATATCAGTCAATGCGTTTGCCAAACAATAACGGACAGATTGTGACCAGTCATTGGTGAGCCAAAGATCCGTCGACTGGATGCAAACACCTTCACAATAGCATTTCAACATCTGGCCGATAACTTAATCTTTGTCCTGTCATAGATTATGCACCGGCAAAGCCTTTAGAACGGTCAGATTGTTTGAGGATCTACGTCGTCCCACATACTGTTGCAGTATATTCGACCGGCTTCGATTCTGTCATTCAAAAACATGTGGAATGCAAGACTCGATTCTACAAATGGTACTTTTGCAGTTAGATTTTGCAGTAGTGATGTGTTAGTTGCTTCATAACATGCCTGATTGAATCATTTTTTAAGGAAACGCGCACTGACATGATATTAAAAGTTTAAAACGAGTATTATAAGAAAAATACAAGCATTCAGCTTACCTTCGTTGTTTGCCCGACGTTTCGACACAGTTACATGTGTCGTGGTCGTGAGCTGACTTATCTTTGGTTAATCTTCGCGCTATAATACCCGTTTTAAACTTTTAATATCATGCCTGATTGAGTCAAGGAAAAAAAATGTGTATACATCAAAGTAAAATATCACACACTAGCTGTACCGGTAAACGATGTTTTGCGAAAGTACATTATTTACAATATACATCTGCTATTATATGCATGTATTATACATATAAACCTTCCTCCTTCTACCGCATCAACATTTGTGGCGCAGTTTTGAAGATCTAAGCACACATAGGTACAGACTTACACGTGGAAGTCCAGGGAAGGTTTAAAATGTCTCTTCTAATACACGGGGTACAAAGGCGATTTCCTATGTCAAAAGAAATGTTTGCCGAGACAACTAGTAAATAATAAAAACAATAATTGTACCGCGTATAAATTAAATTCCTGTGTCATTCTGAAAAAACAAGATAATATTTTTTTGGTTTTTTCATTAGGAAGGCTGCTAGAGTTTTCGAACCACCAGAAGCTGTGTAACTTACCTTCAACACTGTCAAAACCACATTCGTATTCTGTAAGCTTTAACGTTCCGTCCGAAGCATCCTTTAGAACCAGGCTCCGTACCTACATTTTGCTATTTAATAGCAGTCATTGGTCTGACAGCATATCTCAGCTGTCTCTATCACACTACATGGCTAAGAGAGGGAGAGCTGGCTTCGCTCACTTCACGTGCATTTTATGCTCCTCTCCCTCATTTTGTTATGACCGTTATAAAAGGGTAAGGCATGAAGGAATTAATCATAAAAAACTTCTTAACTATTTCCTGACGCAGATGATGAACTCGATTCACATTATAATAAAAAAAAGGAAATTTAGTCAGACATACCAACGTTTTTGTTCGGCCGTAGTGCATAGTACATCATCATTAGCCACATGGCATCTACTGCCGGTCGAGGGTGTCCCCCAATGATTTCCGTAATATGTTGGGAAATGCCGATAATCACTACGCTTAGGGCGGCATTTGTGATCGCAGTGGTGTTCCCTCAGTCGCCTCTTACGACGGAAAACCTCGGGCTGGGTTGGTAACGTCGTCACCACACGGCTAAGCATAGTACAAAAGGATTCGAATCCACAATATTTCTAATTGCACTTGCGATAAAAATATCTGGGCTAGGTCTCACTGACCTGAAAAATACGAAAAAATCACACTGAACTTTATTCGCCCTAGTACTACTGAAAACACCCCTCGAGCCAAAGAATCACAACCCACTACTATTATCAAAAGGATAAAGACTACAATGCCGCGGCACATTCACCATTGTCCACGGGAGATTGAAATAGCTGCCCTAACAAAGGAATTTGGAATTATAACATTTCGTAGATATCTAGAAAGAGATTTCTTAGAAAATGCCTAACAATGTTGCGAGATAGGTACAGCTGTGGAAAAGTTAGTGAAACCTGACTATTTTAAAATGATCTCTATTATCTTGTGTCTTCTTAGGGAGTAAGGTACATTTTATATTGGTACCGTAAAGTTTGACCTCTCATTGTATGCGCCAAAGCTTTCGACATAGACTGTGGATTTAAAAAACTTTTTGAAGTAAAAAGGATTCAGGTGAGGGAGGGTGGATTACTAGCACCTAAAGTATGTAAGTAAATAAATGTATTACTATTTATTTGTACTTGTACTAACCCTTTACTTATAATATTGCACGCGGCAATTAAATGTCAAATGATAGAAAAGGACAAAACACTGACTAAGTTACACATTCTACATGTATAATGTGTGTTGTTAGCAGAAAGTCTACTGAGAGGGTTCACACACCTTGTGGTGTGCGGGTTTCATCTCGATGTTGTCCTTCACCGGACGAGCGTTCGTTACGTACATAGGCTCTGAAAAAGAGTAACATTGGTACACGCCCAGTAGCCGGACTCGAACACGCGACCTCCCTGTTACAAGTCAAGTATCCGACCAACTGGCCCAGAAACGCTCTTAATTAGAAACAGAAGATTCATAGTATTTCTATTTGTTCTACCTTCTGTCCCGTTTCCCGTTCATTACTACGCCGGTGTTAACGTAGAAACTCAGAATAAATACTGAACGATTAACACACTTCAATAAAATCCCAATCCAAATAGCACACACAAGAGAACCTAAACGCAAATATTCCCGAACGAAAACTAACAAATTCGAAACCAGACAAAGCTTTAAAGCACCGCGGAACAACGAAAGTTTACAACATTATATAAACCAGAGGTTTTCATTTCATTAGTCCATAGTAGCAACGTTTGAACTACAGCAATTTGTACTTGATGCATTAACGTAATTTTCTTCAAAGGGGTTTACCCAACGAAGCGTATTAAGTAGGTACAATCGAGTGCATAAATATATCAACACTTTAAAGTCTACAAAAATAAATGCGCAAAATAAAGTAACAAAAATACAATAAAAAATATATTGCATGTTGGGACATCAAATAAATGTAAGTAACTGTAAACTACAGGCAACGCCCACGGGGCTAGAAGTAGGTGGGGGCGGGTTGCGGTACGATAAAGCAGTTGAGCAACCTCACTGTTGCTCCCCGCCGCGCGCGCGCAGCTTCACCCCCGCAATGGTCTGAGAGCTCCAACGCGCCCATCTACGCCTTGACCCGCGGGCGTTTCGCGAGTTACTTGATCTGATCGTATTTAGTATATTCTTGAAGCCTTGTTCAGATATTTTATCATCATCATCATCATCAGCCTATATTTATCCACTGCATACTTACAAAGGCCTCTCCAATTGCACGCTACTGTATTTTGTTTGTTCAGATATTTAAATAATACACTTCACGCATTTTAATCCCAAAGCGGGGTAGGCAGAGGCACTTGCTAAAGCAAATATCCACGGTTCACCAAACGTATCCAACGTGACAGGGGGTGAGCCCATCAGCGTTATAGGGTTCACAAACCTTGTTTCAAATGTGACTAATTAAACGTTATTCATTTTTTATTTTTATTGAGCACCTTTATGTTAATGATATTAAGAAGCCGCTCTATGAACTTATGAACCAAAATCTATATAATTATTTTTTGATTGCTTAACATGCGCCATATTTTTGTAAACTTATTTGCGTACTTATTTTCGAAGCATTCCAAGTGTTCATATATTTCTGAACACGACTGTACCTACCGGCATACAAGTTTCCTTCGCAACTTGTTGAGAGGGGCTACACAACACTGTTTGCTTTGCTATTAAAATTTTACACTGTTTCTTCCTCGTTTGGTAGTTGTTCCGACCGGCCAGTGTAACGTGGCTCCAATGCACTGATGGAATGTTTGCGGTGCATTAATTTTTCATACAACAGGATGTCCAATATTAGAGAACAGAGATGAAACAATGATGTTCCGAAGGAATATTTTAGTGGGGAAATATTATTATCGATGATTGGAGGTTTACGAGTAAGTTGTTAGAATGGCAATAGTTGACTGTGTGGTGATGGCGAATAAAATAGATTTCGCGGGTTTTCATCCTGTATAATTTTGTCGATATTTTTTATAGAAGAAATTTGTATGAGAAAAAAGTCCTTGACTTGTTGTAATTATTACAGACCACAACTTGTACCAGCAACTGTAAGTACAAGCTTATCGACTTATCGATAACATACATACATACACTTCACGCCTGTCTCCCAGAGGGGTAGGCAAAGACTACAGATCTCCATTTGTCACGGTCCTGACATACCCCTTTCGCCTCATCTACATTCATACATCTTTTCATACATGACCTCCGGTTTCGAGTACTTTTCACGCCACCTTCGGCCAGGACATCACCAATCTGGTCAACATGTGTCCTTCTGGGGCAACCTCTACTCACCCGGCCCATTATATCACCCATATAAATCTCTTTCGTCAATCGACTTTCATCCATTCTCTCCATATGTCTATAGAATACTAATAGTGCGACTAGGTAACAGGATCGAGTTAACAAAGACACATCTACTCTCATTCCCGATAACAAATTTCAGTCATACATCCCTCGCGTCTATTTGGTTCATACATCCATAACTCATGTCTATATAATTATTCCCGAGTGGGGGTGACTGAGGCCAGTATTCTGCAAACTATGCTCAAGTACAGATCTCAGCTCAGGTAACTATTGACTCCCTCTAATTCTGTTTGCGTAAAAGGGACAGACTACGGTCAAGAGACATTTGTGTGACCTACATTGTCACATATATACCTACTTTATTATTGTAGGTTACTTCTACGCTGATAGTTTGAAGCTAACTGAACATTTATTGTAACCAAATTTCTTCTTTCAAACTCCGTAACGTATAAAGCTCCGTTGTCATTTACTAATCTTTACTAACACACAAACTTATTTTCGATTATACTATGTTCTATTTTTCATTTATTTTTACTGTTTACTTATGTGAATATTTAAGAACAATGATTAAAGACTATCCCTACTAATATTATAAATGCGAAAGTAACTCTGTCTGTCTGTCTATCTGTCTGTCGATTTTGATGGAATTTGGCACAGACAATCTTTAGACCCTGGGAAAGGACATAGGCTACTTTTTATCCCTATCCTGTGGGACGCGTCACTAAATAGATGGTGTTATAGTTTGTATGAAAACTGGAACTACGCGAATGAAATCGCGGAGGCTGCTAACCAAATGCCAACAATTCTCTAAACGCAAACCCAACGTAATAAATAGCAAAGCTATCTCCGTTATTTTATTACTAGTAGTAATTCTATTTCGTTTTAGTGTCCGGAATAGGCGCGCGCAAACGCCGACAACAAACAAAACGCGACTAGAACAGAATTGTGATCGAAATCTGTGCAAACGAGCGGAATACTAAATCAGTCAGTATCGCAGTTTTTGACACGAGAGAACGCTTTCAAATGCTAATTGCAGGCAATTCTGTTCACTGCTAAAGCAAATAATTTGGTACTGAAATAGTTTGCTCTCGCATTACGTCACGATATAACGACCACGTGGTGTCATATTACATTGGCGACGATTAATATCGTTGACCAAAGAACTCTTAGTACCCTCCAACTCGGTACATCCCCATGGAGCGTCATAATATATCATGAACCCTTCGGGAGCATGCCTCAATTATCTTCACGCACCATTCGCTACGCCGATTAACAATTTGGCCTCGGTGCTCTAACTGGTGTCTATTGTGTCGCACTACCAGCCCTTGGTTCGACGTCGCTTCGTCAGGAAAGTGGGGAAAATATGCTAATGTCATGGCACGACGCGACGAGGTCTGGCCGATCATCATGGTGCTGTATTTTTGAACATTTGTAGGTACTAAGCATCGCACCTCAGAGTTCGTCTAGATACGCCGGGTATTGGAACAAATCAGCTGGTAGGGTGTATAGGAAAAATAGTTAAAGATAATTAAGTAAATATCTACTACACATTGAGCATATTATATCTTCTATACTATAGTAAAATTGTTCGGGGTCCAAAACTGTACATTGATTCTTTTTACGAGAAAACCAGTGGATTATAATTATCAAGTTGCCATTACAGAAGACGAATGTATATAATAATGCATATTTTTGGAAAAATATAATTGGCTTGTCTGTCCGCGAATCACGTCAAAATGGCTGTACAGATTCGGTTGATATTTAGCACGCAGATACCTTATGCACTGGAATAACATTTAGCATTTTTATCCCGGAATTTATAATATTATATATTAGCAAAACAACGTTTTCTGGGTCAGCTAGCTCTTCAATAAAGACGTTTTAAGTAACACAATACTTACAATACCAGTCAGCTCGTGACCACGGCACATGTAACTATTTTGAAACGTAGAAAAAACAACGAACGTAACCTGAATGCTTATCTTTTCTTATTTTATTTTAGTTTTAAGTTTTTACCAGATTGCGCCACCAAAAGACTAAAATGTGAATCATAGAAGGACCCCACAACTCAGGACTACCTACAGTGGAGGTCATTGTTAACCCTTATCATTTAAGTGAAAATTCTAATAAAGATTTGATTTGATTTGGTTAATTTCGCGCCGTAATACCCTGTTCAAACTTTTAATATAAAACAATATTTTACCTAATACAGTATTGAAACCAAGTAACGCGTACAAACCAACATCAAGCAATCAAGCAAGCTGTACCAAAACAATGTCCTCGAGCGAAACCAAGCTGTCCACATAAAACGTGGATTCAGCACTTCACGGCATCCGAAGTAAAGTCCAATACTTACGAAAACCATCAAGTTAATCTGTAAGCAGACACAGCGGTCCCGAGTTCGGTGCAGCTGACAATTTAACGCTGCCTTTGCCGATTCACCTGGGACTTTGCAGAACAAATGCCAATTGCATGTAATACGAACCTAACTTGGACAGAATAGAGTCGCTTTTCGGACGCGCAGCCCGCAAAGGTAAATTGGGAAAGGCTAAGCTTGTCTACGGATGCGATATGAAGCTGTCACCCGTCGGGACCAAGTGAACTTGTTTAGTGAATTTGAGGGATAGAATTTTTGAAATGAATGTCTCAGAATTTCCTGTGGCTCGCCTAGCACTAGCTAGAAATGATATCGATGAATGAACATTGCAGAAAATTAATTCTGGTTCTGTTTTTTTTTTTACGACTATGTTCTACAGCCTGTGGTGTGCAAACGAGGTCGTCACTTTATTCAATTTTTTTTTTGCAACGGCACTACGGGAAAATAGAAACAAAATTGAGAACAACAATAACGAACAAACTAGCAACTACAAAGCCTTTGGGAGCAAAAAACCAAAGCGGCCGCTACAAGCGCCATCTATATTTTATTCAGGGGAATTTTCGCAACATCCGCTTTTGCGTGCTGCACGTCGGGCGAACGCCGCGCGGGTAGCGGGCGCGACACCGTTTTACAGCTTTTTTCACTTCCCTACAAGGGATCTCGATAGTCTTTTTGTCAATTTTCACGTGGGCGCAGTGAATTTTGGTGTTTCCACGCGCGCTACGACCGACTGTGCAGTGATTTCTGAGCAACTGAATATTTAACAGAGTCTTTCAAACAGCGGGAAGCTCGCATGCGAAACTTTGTTGCCGGGAGCTCCGCACTTAGAAATTTAAATTGATATTTGGGCGAACTTTTTTTAAAAGGAAGACAGTCATCGGGTTAAATTGGCAACCCTTTGGGGATACGATATTAAAATATGGAAACGAACAATAATATTATGCGGAAATATTTCGGAATATATTGTATCAATTTTCTCTTAATATCCGGGATCGAAGACAGGGTTCAATGTCGAAGAATTTTATTAATTCGCAATGTTTTTGCATTTCACTGCCTTCAATCTAATATTAAAAAAGAAAATATTTAAGATCTTCCCCCGACTCAGAGAAATTCTACTTCGTTTTTGTCTGAAAATAAAATCAAAGTTTTATTAAATACATCTTCCATCCCTGCTCATTATCGCCCGAGGGGAGGGAGGGGGCATTAGAGTGGATCTTTGGGGGGGATAAAGAAGTGGGGAGGCAGGGGAAATGGTTCTTTTTCTCGATTAGCTCGGCTATTTAATTAAACCAGGGTTAATGAGCCGATGACGGGAAAAATTGGGAGAATCTGAAACGCATTGCCTCTTCCCACCACTGTAAGATGATCTTTTGACTTTTGTAAGGACAAAGCGAAGAAACATCTTCCAATGAAACCATTTCATTCATTGGACATTGTTACTAATGTGATTGTTGGATGAAAGTTAATTTTTTGGATAAATTACAGAAAAATATTAATTCAAAATGAATTTTAAAGTCAATTACTTTATAATAGTCATGACTTACCTAAACAATTCATTCGACATTTATATGTCGCTCTTTCAAGAGTAACATCTTAAAAAATCCCATTTGCGAAATGAATAACTTTCATTTCATTTGTACTGTGTAATGAAAAAAAAAGCTGTGAGCGTGGTCTATAAAGAAATTTGTAGTACATCGCCATAACATCTTAAAAAAAAAATCTGTTTGCGAAATGAAATAAAATTTTAATGCTTTCATTTAATTTGTATTGTGTAATAACAAAAAAAACCGTGAACGTGTTCTATAAAGAAATTTATAGTACATCGCCATTGCACCCGTGCGAAGCCGGGGCGGGTCGCTAGTAATTATTATAAAAAAACTAAGAACCTATAGTATTGAGATCTGTATGAGTGCCAAGTTATGCAGAAAAATTTCACGTGGCCAATTTTCATTCATATTACACTAATTATTTACTTATTTAAGTAAAGTTTTTAATATTGTTTTCACATTATTATTATTAAGCACAGCAAATTCTGATGCCTTATTATATACTTCCTACAAATATTACAAACGCGAAAATTTGGATGGATTGAATGAATGATTGAATAAACTCTTTATTGCGCACTGTACATTACAAAATGTAAAACTAACAATGGTAAGATTGCAAATGGCGACCTTATAGCTCAGAGCGATTTCTTCCAGGTAACCTAATATATATTTGGATTGATGTGTTGTTAATCGTTGAAGCGAAAACTAGGGAACTGATTTTAATGAAACTCACATCTATCTAGATACAATAAAAAAACATGATCGCATTACACACACACACACAAGAAACCCTTCGGCCATATTAAAAGATCCTAATTATTTTCGTCATTTGGTGTGAAATGCCAATAATCGCCACACACATGTTATTACAATTTATATTTACACACATCAAAAGTGTCTAGGGATCAAGAACATTTTTAGCTCTAAAAAATAATCCAATTTATTTAAATAAAATCTAATCTTCTGGATTGGTCTCCTAACTAATTCCCCATGCCTGTATCAATGACTTATCACCACATTTTGAATAATTTATGATTGAATTCAGTTTATGTAAAACATATTCTTCATTGCAATCTTCTAAAATGTACTTGATCCCTAGACACGTTTGATGTTTGTATTAAAGAACAGTAGTTTGAATTAGTTCATAAAGTAGATGCATTACTGACCATATATGGTGAAAATTCAGACGATTTCCAATCAAAATGCCAAGAAAAGAACCCAGAAATCATTCCAATATTACATGTCGTCTTTCAGCTATAAAACGAAACTCAATATCAGATGATAACGCAGTATAAATCTCCATCGAAGATTGACTTCATAATCCGCCTTAAGTGAAGTAGCTCCTATAATCATCATCGCTATGAACTCTACCCTGAGGATGTTTTTACCTCATTCCGTCTCACTCGCACACAATAAGCTAGACAAGGATAAAAGCGTCTTTATGTAATACTCATTCTAACTTGGCCTCGGCTTGTTACACTACGATTGCGCGTGTTCGATTTTCAATTTCGTCGACGGCCAGTGAATACTGGCTGAATAACTTTCCGTAGGAATGAGGATACCCCCCATCCGCGATTCCTCACAAATAAAGACATAATCCCAAAAGAATCGAGTCGTATCTCTCGATGCATCGATTGCGGGTATCGAGCCGATGATCGAGTGGGGGAAGTCTTTGTGTGAAACTCGTTATGATTGCTTTTATTCTTCGCAGAGTTGGATGTTAAGTTTCTGTGTTGGAAGGCGAGTTATAGAAAGTTAGTGCGTAAGTTATAAAGGATAATTTATTTCCTATTATTTTCACGTAGGAAGTATAATGTACAAAATTATAAAAAAAATAAATCTTGCTCAGCAAATGCTATTAAACCCAATGAGATAGGGAATGATTCCATTGCCGTAATGGGATTCACATACACTGTGGTATTCGAGTTTCATCATGATGTTATCCTTCAATATTATGAGCATTGTACGGCATACATATAAGCTCTTACAACGAGACCCGTTTGAAGAACCCTTAATCTTCTGATAGCAGATCCAAATGCCTGACCACTATACCACATACACTCCACTGGTATCAATACATAGAATGAAACAAAATCACCTCCAGCAGTGTGTTGGATGTATCTTTAAAACTGCGCAACGAATTTTGATGCTATTTTGTTTAATACACAGAGTGATTATTGGGGAAGGTTTATACAAATGTATATTTATTATACATACATACATAAACTTCACGCCTTTTAATCCCAAAACGGGGTTGGCAGAGGCACTTGCAAAGCAAATGCCCACGGTTCACCAAGAGTATTTAACCCAACGTGACAGGAGGTGAGCCCATTGCCGTTATAGGGTTCACACACCTTGTGGTGTGCGGGTTTCATCACGATGTTGTCCTTCACCGTACGAGCGTTGCGTTGCGTACATAGGATCTGAAAAAGAGTCCCATTGGTACACGTCCAGTAGCCGGACTCGAACCCGCGACCTCCCGGTTACAAGTCAAGTATCCAACCAACTGGACCACAGACAGAGCGTCTGTGGTCCAGTTGGTGTGTCACTCGCTTAAAAATGTCATGTTAATTATAAGAATAACAAAAAAAAAAAAATAGAAAATGAAAAATAGAAATGACGTGGAGCAATGTCAAAAATTGAGGAAACCAATAAAAAGTAAATAAATCAATCTGTAAGTTTAATGTTGGAAAGACTTTTTTCTAAAACCACAATTTTCCAGCCAGTATTTATGTTTTTCTTTTACGAAAAAATAGAACTCCTTTTCCAAACAAAGAGTAAACATGCAAACCAATAAAGTTTGCTAACCAAAACTTCCTTGTTTTAGACCGAACCACACTCCAAGGGCTTCAATTGCAGGCCCCTTTGATTGACACAAATCCCTCGTAATGCGTCTTCGCCATGAGTCTACGTTTTGTTACTGACTGTGGAGCGATTTGTTCTAAGACGCTTCTATCTACACTGACCAAGGAAATCTGAACTTCACGGGCATATATTACAAATGACTTTAGAGTTGAAAATTGAAAAGTGTGAAGCGTTAGAGAGTGTACTCTGGTCTCACAGACCACTGTAACTTTGAACCTAAGTACGTATAGAAACACAAGGAATACAAGATCGGAATTCGATCGTTTCCTTCGTAGAGAAAGCAAAAAGTATTTTCAAAGACTCGAGAAGAAAATGTTTCAAGAAAGTTTTTTTTTTCGCTCTCTTTTTTTTGCGGGCTCTCAAAGAAAAGGTCTAAGCTTAGCCATAGCTGTTCCGATAAATCCTTATTTTGTAAGGGTCCTGATTGGGGAGGTTTTGCCTCAATATAACGAACTGGTAAAAAGATAGCAACAGCTTTACTTAGGTATTTCTGTTTGGGAAATGTTTTTTAGGTAAGTGTTAGAGCTTTTAGAAAAAAATAAACCAAGACCTGGAGTGGATGCCTTTAAGTGGCAGAATAATGTAAGCTTTTCGAACGGATATAACAAAGTGAAATTACTTCCGTGAGGTAAGGACTAAGAAATTTATTTTTAACTAGTAGTCTCGGCAAACATTTGTTTTGCTATAGGAAGTCGCCTTCGTACCCCGTGTATTTGTGTAAATACACCTTTTAAACTCCTTTGGACTTCCGCGAATAATTCAAGACCAAACATAGCCAAATCCGTCCAGTCGTTCTCTAGTTTTAGCCAGACTAACGAACAGCAATTCATTTTTATATATAAGATTTATTTTAAAAGAACAACCAACAAGGACATACACAATACATTGTATGAAATAGGCGACAAAAAAAAGTGTAGGTGCTGCCTTAATTATAGTTCGTCACAGCATGCTAGATAGCGTTACATTATTAATCAAATTTCACAATTTTATCACAATTAAAGCTGTTAGAAACTAGTAAATGCAATAGCTAACTACCAATAACTAGCTGTCCCGGCAAACATTAGTTCTGCCATAATATGTTGCCTTTGTACCCCGTGTATTGGGAGAAATACAACTGGTAGATACATAAAAAATAGATAGTAGCCGATTCTCAGACCTACTGGATACGCATATAAAATTTGGTAAAAATCGGTAAAGCCGTTTCGGAGGAGTTCGGCAACTAACATTGTGACATGGAAATTTTATATATTAGACAATATGTCGAAAACTCTCACTTTACGACTTTGACAGAATGATGGCTCGATGAATCAACATCACAGATTACTTAACAACTTTAACGTTAAGTTAAATTAAAAAGTTAAAAGGCATAATAAATTAAGTTAAGACATTTACTAAGAACATTAGAAATACAAAAAACAAACAGCAAAATGAACATAAATAAATACATGTCCCACACGTCTTACTACTTTATATTATGGTTATATTTTAAGAGATATCGCTTTGTCGTGGTTTATGTATTAGTGCAAGTCGTTATGTTATTATTTTGCATACACATTTCTTTCCAACATGAGCACATAATATTCCCATGAACACAAAAGTATAATTGGACGTAGTGACACGGAAAGGACTCAATCCACAAAAAGTTACTTCGGAGATATTAAGCTTTCAAGTTGGATGCGCTATTGACCCGCCATACATATTGATTAAGTCAGGGTACTTAAACAATAAGGTGTAGTTAACTTTTTGTGTATATGTTTTTTACATACATACACACATACACTTCACGCCGGTCTTTCAGAGGGGTAGGCAGAGACTACAGATCTCCATTTGTCACAGTCCTGACATACCCCTTTCGCTTCATCTACATTCATACATCTTTTCATACATGACCTCCGGTTTCGAGTACTTTTCACGCCACCTGTGTTTTTTTATATGATGGATATGTCTAAACTTAGCACCCAGGTATATCTAACTGAATTTCGGGCAAAGTGTGGATTGAGTCCTTTCTGTGTAACTAAGTCCAATTAAACTTTTCTTAGTAGCCGTTCGTACATCAGAGATGTTGAAGAATGTAAGGCAGAGAATGGACGGAGCAAAAACCCAAGTGTACCCACTTAACTAGCCAGATGAAGTGATCTGTGAAATTTTCAGCTCACTCCAGCCCGATGGATGCAATAATTACCTTTCTAATGAAAATTGAACGCTCCGCTAAGTCGATACGAAATTGATGAAAGGCCAATAATAATTGCTTGCCTGAGCTCGCGCTAAAAACATTGAAATATTAATGGTGGACCGTTCGCGTTTTATGAGGTGTGATGTGGTATCGAAATTTATTTTGGATTTATTATATCTCAGACTAAACACAAAATGCAAAATTTATGGAATTTGATTGGAGAGGCCTATGTCCAGCAGTGGACAGGTATGGGCTGATGATGATGATGATGATAATGATGGAATTTGATGCTGTACTACCTTTTTTGTTGTATTTTTTTTATCACTATGAACAAGCGTTTGATCACCATCCTGTCTGATGTTAAGCAGCGATGTAATCTACGATGGAGCACACGTGTTCAGAAGGTACCTATTCACCCTCGACTTGAAGACCTTCAGACTGTACTGCGCAGGAAATACAGACTCCGGCAAGTCGTTCCACGTCCTGGCGGTTCGCACTATGATAGTGGACGTAAACCGTTTGGTTCGCGTAAATGGCAAATCCACCTGGTATGGATGATTGTTATCATCTCCTTACTTGTTGACATGCGTACAACCTGACGTATGTTTCTGCCATATTATTTCAATGTATCGGTAATGTTAACGAAGTAAAAGAAGAAGTCGCCTTCAACGATAAGGTCGCCTTTTTTAACCTTACCATTGTCATTAGTATCCTTTTATGTAATATCTAGTATATAAAATTTCCTTTTATACTAGGTTAGTATTGATTCATATTTTTTTCTCATACTGTTATTGTTTTGATTTATTTAGTTTGTAATTACTTGGTTAGCTTGTTGCAGCATTTACTTGGCACCGACTTCAATATTTTAATATAATTATTTAATTAAGTATTTTTATTAAACAACTTAAATGAAAATAAGTATTACTTTGTAAGAAGTAAATTTATTTTTTACTTTTTAGTTTACGGGTTGAAGTTGGTTCTTTTTTTGTTAAAACTATTTT
>SJJU01015580.1:0-15748 GCA_012932125.1 Conopomorpha cramerella
GTATACTTAGCAGTAAGCCGTGGCGATTTGAAAAGATGCCAGTTTCTTCCCGGTTCTTCTGGCCAGTAAAAGAAATTAATTCGAACCGGGGACGATTACTTTTGTTGTTAAAGTCATAAATGACGTTCATCAAGCTCTGGTGTCTATCCTCTATTTGATAGTATCGGTATGTTCCTCATATAATGATGAAAATAAATGTTATGACTTTGATAAATAGCACGTTGAATGCGCCCAGGTCGTTATAATATGCAGTCGTAGATTTGAACTGTCTAGCGTGATTCCATAATTATACCAAATGAAAACTATGCAACTGCCAATAATTATACAAATCAATTCGTAATCTGAAATACATGAAACGAAATCAAGACCCTCATGGATAAAGCCAAGGGGGGAATTGTTGAGCTGTATTTCGTTAAATCTACCACAGATGGCGTGAGAATCGTATTTGGTCTGGTATTTTTTAAAGAGCATATGTTAATGCGGCTTGTTAGCTTTCATCTGCTACTAACTAGCACTAAATTAAAAAGTTCTTCGCTACGTCAATCTTAACATACCAACAACTTAGTTAAGTAAGTAAGTTAAGTTGTTGGTTCGTATGTAATAATCGAAAGCTATTGCTCACCCGCCGCCGCTGCAAAGTACGTGCGTAAATAGATTAAGGTAAACTCAAGATACTCACATCCAAATCGTAGTAGCGTATTCTGGAGTCTAAGGAACCCGTGTAGACGGTGGTAGTGCCGCGCCTCTCCTTCACTACGGTGAGACAGGTGACGGCGAGGTTCGACCCGCGCAGAGTGTTCAGCAACTGCCCATCGCCACTGAAGTAGTACACGTTGCCATCCAGAGACGCCGCCAGGAAGTTCTTGTCTATGCACTGTTGGAGGAGAGTTCATCATCATCATCAGCCCATTGTCCACTGCTGGAGGAGAGTTACCGGTTGACAACTACTCGTTCCTACTTTGGTCCTTGTTTTCGGATAAAATGGCAGAAATAGGAGCCAAATGTAAAAATTTGTTGCCGAATGATGATATGTTACACTTTTTTTTCTAAATTCTCCTTTCAGTACACAGATGAGTGAACTACTTGTTGCATTATAAATTAGTAAAGTAAAAGTATATTTTTTCTCCTCCTTTTGTTTATAAAATCATTGCAGTTTTGTGATCTAAGATTACATAATAGAGGTATGAATTAGATTTGCTATGTCTATTTGAATCGGTAGAAATGTGGAAAAATAAGCGCCATATTCCAAGATTTAGGATGTAAAGTTATTAAATAGTAGGCGATTTACGAATTATAAATGACACTCACCTCAATAGCAAGTATCGCATCACCATTTCCTGTGCAAGTGATGGAATCATGTTTCAGATCTTCGTCCGCCGAGAAATCGTACATTTTACATTTCGTGACGCTCGAATGAGAGTCTACAGTCTCTACAGACAGGCTATTACTGGACTGACTATTGTCCAGTACAATATCTTCACTCACAGGTATGACCACTTCATTTAATCCTACTTTGTCGTCGCATTTTCCGATTTCGCACACGTCACCAATGACTATATCTTCTGAAACGAACATGTCATCTTGGAAGTGTATTACATTTTGCGGCGGCACTGGAGAAGGACCGGATACACACGGCAGTACGTCTGCTGGTACCGTTATAGCGGGTACCAGTACATCAGGGGAAGGCCCCAATGGTACACTGACGCCTATTAAATCCTCGATCTGAATGAGTTCGCTATTGTCATGTTCCACCTTCAGTTGATTGAGGTCTTCTCGTTTTAATAGTACGTAACACTTTTTGCAGCCAGCATTCTGAAACTGTTCATCTATTATTGATGAAGTGTTTTTGATCCCTTTTTTACTTCTAATTTTTCTACTTTTGGGTGGAGATTCTTCGAGCTCATCAAGAGATATTATTTCTTCAATTGGTCGGTCATCAACTAATATCTTTTCAATAAGAGATATGTTAGGCGTTTTTATTACATTCTTCTTTCCTTTCTTTGTTTTTGGAGTCTGCGCTAATTTATTTGACTGTTCTTGTAGCACCTTGCTTCTAGTTTTCTTTGGCGAGATCTTGACCGGTACTTCCTTTTCAACGGTTTCTAAAGCAATTTTTTCTAAGTCATCGGCGGGAATGCTAGTGAATTCTTCTATAATAGCGTCTGCCTCTTCTGTCTCCGTGAATTCATCGCCATGACTACTAACATTCAGAACTGCCATCCCTAGGGTTTGTAATGAGTTTGGACATTCCTGGCCTTTGGCCTCTAAAGAACTATATAACTTGAATTTTTCTTGAAGAAGTACTTGAATTTCCATATCGATTTCTTTCATTCTCTCAAAGGCATCTGTTGACTTCTTAGTGGAGGTTTCTGTAGTAACAGAATCGGTTTGTGTGTGACGTGTTATTTTCCGGCGGGCCAATACTGTCTGTGTTTCTTTAGTGTGAGTTTTGACCTTAGCTTGGATTCCAGTCGACACTCTTGTAACTTGCTTGCTAATACTTTTTACAGGTAAAGTTTTTACCTTATTTTCATCAACAGGAAGTGGTGCTGCTGCCGTATTTCTATGAGCAGCGTGTAAACTAGGTTTCTTTGGTTTTTCACAGAAAATGTCTATTGTTTTTAATTTATTTTTGTTTTCATTTTTCGCTGGCGTTGTAGCTTGATTTTGAATTTCTTTGCTTTTGTTTTCTTTTGGGCTTAACATGGAATGGTTAGATGATGTTGAATTACTCCTCTTTTTACTTTCGTTCTGTTTGTCTTTGGAGTTTCTCGATTCTTTTCGCTTTACGTACTTATCAGAGTAAGCAGGTTCAGTTGTTTCACTTGTCCTTTGATCCTTTGTGTTTGTTCCCTTATCATCTTTAGAAAAAAATAAATTGAAAATTGACTTGCCACTTGATTCACATTTATCTGATGACTTTTTAGCACAGTCATTTACATTAATTATAATGTTTTTATTAAGTATTGGTTGATCCGACCCAGTACCATCTGATTTCTTACGTTTTTCTTTTCGATGAGACGGTCTTTGATCAGATGTTCTTTTTCGTGATTTAGAACTTGAAGGAGACCTGTTACGAGAACTCGTACTAGACGAGTCCGGTTTTTGCACTTCCTCTTGTTTCCTGCTATTTTTTGAAATATTTTCCTTTTTGCTAACAGGAGTCTGACTGTTTTCTTGGTGATCCTTCTCTGGTTCTTTTTTAATACAGCCACTAAAGAGATCCTTCTTGATTTTTATTTCGTTCGGATATTTTTTTTGCGGTGTAATATCCTTGTGTTCATGTTTTATGTTAGGTGTTTTAACTGTGTTACTCTCATTGGTGCTATTCAGCATACTTGGCGGACTTGCATTTACAGAAGACGAAACATTTGCATCTGAGGTTGTGACATCATCTGCTTCTATAAAATTAGGATCCACAGCTACGTGATATTGTTTATCTAACTCAGCAAATGTGTAGTCATCGTCATCAGACAAATGTTCTGCATTTGCTTCAAAGTAAGGCGCATTTTTTTGCAAATCTGTATATTCTTCAGGGCTGAATGCTGGCTGAGGCCTCTCTGGACTTTCTGCGAAATCATATATTTCCCTTACATCAGCATTTCTTCTCTCTGGTCGTCTATCAAAAAGTATATCCGTTCTCGACTCTTCAGGTGGAGTCGTTGTCTGATTACTATGTTCTCTATGATAGCTTTCTTTTTCTGGAGTATAATTTTCATGTTGATAGTCATTGTAAGCTTGTTGCGTGTGTGAGTCATAGTAATCAGGATTTTCGTATTCCGCCATTGAATTCTGTGGAGGCAAATAATTTGGACCATCAGGCCTAAAATCGGTTTCATCTAATTGTAGAACTTTGTTCAATTCAGCTAGAACGAATGGTTTTATATCTTCGAGCATTATAGTGTCTTGTGGATCGAGAATACATTGCATTTGTTTCATGAAGGTATCTTCGTAAATTGTATCTGTCTCCTGATACTGACTAATGTCATTTCTGTTCCCACACAAGGACTTCTCAGCTACTGATCGGAGATGGCGATTTAAACTATTTTGTGACTCGGTCACAAGGCTATTTATTGCATATTCAAATTTTGATGAACTGTTTGGATTATCCATTAGTTTGTGGATCTTTCCTTTGTCCATTTTAAACAGTTGGTTTACAATGTTGTCTTTCATTTTGTTGCAATTAACTTTTAAACTATGTCTTGCCTTATGGTGTGGTCGTTTTGGTGTATGGACAGGTTCTTGATGACAATAGTCAGTCTTGTCCATAGGTGGATCTTCTTGAATTTGACTCTGACTGTGATGGTCTGGCTCATTTGTTTCAGGTAGATGTTCGTGCCTGTTAATAAGTTTTCGCCTTACTAAATTGACGGTGTCATCAACAGATCTATTGAAGGATTCATTTTCTATGTTAGTCCTTGATACATTGTCATAATGGTCCGATGAGGGTGGACGATGGCCGGGATAGTCGCTTTCAGGTTGTGAGTGAACATTCGGATAATATTCTTCACGATTTCTGTAGTTGCGATAGTTATTTCTGTCACCATGGTCCTGAAGTCTTCTATTCACTACAGGTTCGTCTTTTTGCCATGAAGATACACGATTTGGTCCTTGATCATGATTATTGGGTGGTTTAAACTGCAGTTGCCTCTGGTCTATGTCACCTAAACTGTTAATTTGATATCTGTCATTAGAATTTTGTTGATGATAGCGTGGTTCACAGTCCCCAGAAGTTTCTCCTGCCCATGGTGAATGATGGTATTGTCTTGGTCCTCTTCTAGGTCGTAAATCTTCATCTTGCTGACAATGATCTTCGGGACGATAATTCGCTCTAGGTGGGAAATGAGCCCCTCCGCGAAATGGCGGCGGCGGCCTGTTTAACAGCCCTGGTGGTGGGAATCTGTAAAAGAGATTTTTATAATATTACTAGCTGACTGGTCAAACATTGTTATGCCATACTGAAAAAAATGGGGTTATATTAAGTTATACATATGTAAGTATATGATACTGAGACATTTTTCCACATGGTCACCTGAAACCTCAAACTAGGATAGCCTGTACTATCCGTGCGAGGCTGATACTTAAATAAAACATGATTTTGTAATTTATCTCTAAAACTGAATCTGTCAAAAAACAAGTTGACATTAATACTTATAAATAGAACTGTACCTTTACAATACTAAAAAAAAATAGTAGGTAGGTACACTTCACACCTCTTAATACCAAAGCGGAGTAGGCAGAGGCACTTGCTAAACAAATATCCACAGTTCACAAAGCATATTAAAATCATTTTTTTTACCTCAATGAGAAAAAAAAAACAATCTATATAAGAACTACCTACTTTATTCTATGGTCATTCGTTTTCGGACTGACACTTTGTACTACTGTTGCTTCAAACTGTGTCTTATTAAAAGTGTTTATTATTAAATATAGGGGAACCTATTACACAAGGGTAAATAAATGCCAGTGTCACCATTTGAGCACTTGTGTTTGGAGACTCCTCTGTCTCCACTTACGTGGGCACTCAAATTGGCATAAGAATTTTTTTTTTGACGAGTATATGTGGTGACTCCACTAAAAACCCCCCGGTGACTGAAGAGTAAGGCATCCAAGGGGGCACCGGCCGCGTAGGGCCCGCTGCAGGATGTTAAGCGGGCCTTCTACGCCGCGGGGAGGAACTTGTGGTCCTCCCCACTCACGTGAGACGACGATGCCGAAGTCACGTGGTACCGTCGCCCTCGGACTAAATTAGTACCTAAGCCTGTCTGTTCACGAATTCATTCTGTGTAGGAGGTTATACCTACATGCATTTGATAAATTTAATCCATTCATTAGTACTTTGCAAAACAATTTGGTTGTTTATGTTCCTCTTGAAATTTTAATAGTGTATGTAGTGTTTCTAGTGAATTAAGAAGTACTTTTAAGTGTATTAATAAAATTCAGGTCAATTGACAATAATTCACATATGCACTATATGTGAATTATTGTCAATTGACCTGAAACACTGCTTCGCAAACAATTCGAAAAAAATTCAAGTATCTTGAGGTTATAAGATACAGGTTGTGGTTTATTATGTGAAATTTTATTTTATTCAGGCAAGGTGGACTGATGATATACGCAAGAGGCAGAAGCTGGATGCGAGAAGCCGAAAACAGATCACAGTGGCGTGCAATTGGAGAGGCCTATGTCCAGCAGTGGACAAGTATGGGCTGATGATGATGATGATGATGTGAAATTTCTCTGAATTACATGTAATTCGGAAGAAGGATCAAAGACAATCCATCAACTGATTGTATTCCAACAACCGATATTACATTCTGCCTAAAATATGGTGAATAAAGTGAAATTATTCACAACTTCTCGTTCGTCGGGACTGTAAAAATTAAATGACCAACTGATTTACAGGGGAAGTATTGTCACATTTGATTTATTTAAACTGACTACTTCACACGATTACATATACTATACCTCTCTCACTGGTGTGAGACACGATGCGTTAAAACATAGTCTCTCTTAGTTTGACAAAACAGTGGAAGCTGAGTTGATGAATAAACACCGCTACATTCATTCACAGACAATTGCACACTTGTACAAAACACCAACAAGAATAAAATTTCAAGCACAAGTTTAGTCTAGTGACAGTGTTAATACCTATCATTTCTCATATTACCTCTTTGTTTCAGTGATACCAAGTGATACAGGCTAATTATTACAATATAACTCCATTCTTTTCAAACTGCAGTGTTATATTAATATAATTTAATTAATATTTCAGTGTCTATAAACTATGGCTTCAATCACAAGGTCCACCATCATCAAGGACCTTGAGCAATGACTCAGTCTGGCCATACATGATCTAAAAATAGCAAAACGCCCAAGTACTATTCGAAAGGGATGATGCTGAGGTAGCAAATGGTGACCTGAATATGCAGATAGCAGGTCTCAAACAAGAACTCACAGACAATATCAAAGAGATGGATACAAGGGGCCAAAGGGACCATCTACAAGAAACTGTTGATGGTTTTGACAATTGTATGGAGGTACATGTACAGAGTGTAAGTGAGTACAGGGATCTACAGTTAAAGTTAGACAAAGCCAATGATCACATTTGCTCTCTGGAAACAAAAATACTGGACATGACGAGTAACAGCCAAATGGCAAGTTTATCAAATATAACATCTGGAAAAATATTAATTTATTCTTGCAGCATGATGATGTTACAAATATAGTACTCAGATAAATGTAAGATTGAACAGCCTTTCAGTCGTCTCAGCAAAACTAGCAAATGCTTCTTAGGACTTGCTATTAAAATTTGTAACAAACTGCCCAAGGAAATAACTGAGTTGTCTGAGGGGAAATTTAAGTCGTAAAGAAACAGTTAATTAGTAAGGCATACTACAGGGTTGATGATTACCTACTGGATGATAATGCACAAACATGTCAGCTTGTATTGATGTAAAACATAATTATTATGATATCTACGGCTAAACATTACACATTACTAATGTTGGTAATGAGCTGGGTGGTTGCTTGAATGATCTGAGGGGTTCAGTTACATAACCCACACAGGCACCTTTTCATTTTATTTAGTGTTAATATCATTTAGTGCCCTTGAGCTGTTCACCAGTCAGGAATGTATCCGGCCATCAAGCATTTGTTTCATTAGTATTAAGTCATATTTATGTTAAGTATACTTAGCAGTAAGCCTTGGCGATATGAAAAAATGCCAGTTTTTTCAAAAATAAATTTGCACTGGGTATGTTTACTTTTGTGTTTATCGTCATAAATGATGTTAATCAAGCTTTGTGTTATGCTACTGTATATCTGTATGTAGAGCACTTATAACAATGTAATAAAGAAATTTTGACTTTGACTTTTGAATGTTTGTTAAAAATCTCGCTATTTCTCTTTTTTGCCTCTAATTTTACCGCTTAGAAACTCTTAGCCTCATTCAACTTCCCAATTTATTGATAAAGTTTAAAATCTGTTGTGTGTAATACTGTAATTAAGATTTTGTTTGTATAATTTTAAATTAAGTTAGCTATGTAGGGTTACCTATAACAAGGATTATTTTCAAATGAAATAACTATAATGGGCCCATTGGTGTAGTAGTCAGCATGTCTGCCTCTATTCAATACCCTCTGACAGGTATTTAGGAGATGAGCTTTTAAGTACATGTTGGATGTGTCTGGGTGGTAAAGTATTTAAGTAATTATATTTTGTTATCTGATTTCTGATTGCATAACACAAGTGCTTTAGCTACTTAAGGTGGTCAACTGTTCATATTATTTAAACAAAAAAAAAAAAAAAAAAGATCTATAACACATTGGCAGACAGTAAAATAGATACAATAGGTGTTTTATTTAGGCATCACATTGTCCCAGAAAGAGTTAACATGAGATGAGGACAATGTGTGTGTTGTTGTAAAATATTCATTTATAATATTATTAAATATAATTATAACTCTAGTTGCGTGCAATCATCATCACTTTTCTAGCTTGGTCTATCTTCAAATATTTTTTCTTTGACAAATATTTGATCTATCAAATTGTTTGTTGAATTATAGTCGGGGTCTGCTTAGGCTTGCCAACTTTTTTGACAAGAAATAAAGTATATTTAGGCCTAAGAAAACAAATTAAACAGTATTTTAGAAAAATGAACAGTGTTTTATTTATTTAATTATATTAATTTTATTTAACACTAGTTGACCAGTGCCCACTTCGTTGGGCATAATGTTAAAAAGTAAGACATATGCTGTTGTTGACTTAGCCATTTTCAATATAAGTGTAGGTACAAGTTGTATCATAATTCCCTATACATGACCATGGTTGATGCTGAGATAGAAATGACGGATGACATTTGTATCTCAGCTTTGGACACCCTACACTACTTCTTAGACTTTGTGACAGGAAGTGATGAGATGCAAATGGCATGCTTTATTTCTCATTTTCAAAAAAAATTTTTTGCTGCTATTATTGTGTTAATGTGGTGGATTTAGTGTACTAATGTGCTAGTGATGAAAACTAATATAGTGAGAGTGTGAAGTAAAGGAGAGGTCTCCTATTTGATCAATTTGTTATTCCTGTATAATGTGCCACGCAGCATTGAAATTTGATGGTCCACCCTCACGTTTCAACGAGTCTTTGACAATTGACAACTATTATTGCCTACCACATTGCTTATTCACACTCGACACTGGCAAAAATTATTGGCACAAGCTATTAGATTGCCAATTAAAAAAAAAGACTATTGCTTCTTAGCTCGACCTGTCAAAATTTGATTCTTATGTGACGCTGACTATAATAAACAGACTATAGCTAACATTTGATCATACAATTTTACAAGGATTGAAACTGAGAATTGGTTTTTATGAGAGGTTATTACAAAAAACAAACTAATGCATGATGCATTACAGTAATGGTTTGTTGTGGTTGCGGCATTCAACTCAACATGTGCACGGTTACATTGTTTGCATAAAATGCATAAATTTTTCTGTAGGTAATGCAAATCCAAATATCAGGAAGATATTTTAACTAACAATTTTCTTTCAAATTAGTAAAAAGATAACTAAAATAATTTCAAATAACTATGTACCTTGCAAAATGTAGATAATGATGTTCATTCCTAAAAACAATGTTTAATCATGGTGTACAATTACATTCTGACATGTTCAAACAGGCTAGTACTGATTTCAACATTTTCATATCAAATTACACAATGTATTCAAATAATTATAACCAACAAATACTTCCTGTGTATATTAAGTATTCATGTAAGATCTTGGAATACAGAGTAAGTAGGTACTTACATTTTAAAACAAGTAGGTATTGAATGCACAAAGTAACAACAATAAAAAAGTTAGTATCATAACCTATACAGAATGGCGCGCAAATGTTGTTGAAACTTTTTAATACTGTCTCCTTACCTGTTAGACTCCAGTATAGACTGCGTGTATGGTCTCTGTGGCCGAAATTGACCTGGACCGCCAAGTCGTGGTCTAAAATGTCTCGGTCCATCGCTACGCCATCCAGGTCTATTTGGATGACCTCGCCTCATTGTAAATAAACAAATTTACACCGTTGCCATGCAAATAAACTGTTTGTAAATGTGAACATTCACTGTGTACGAAATTATTAAGCACCGCACAGCATTAGAAAAGAAATAATTCACATGAAATAATAACACAACATCGGTTTTGTCGATGTTTGGAAAACACAAAAATGTATTTTAATTTGACAATTTTGACGTTTAATTTGCATTGATTCTTAAACGCATTCCTTTTTAGGCAAGAGCAATACAGCCTTTAAGCCACAAACTAAAGTTGCACCTTACGTTTCGCGCTTATATTGACTTATTTTCCGTATTTATATAACAAATTACATAGGTTAGGTTAGATTTTAACATGCTGGCTTAATTCGGTGACAAACTATAAAAAATATGCTTTTAGAAATATAGGTAAGTAGTCTCTTTCATTGGCTTGGTTACTCTGACCAGAAACAGCTATATAGACTTGCAATCCGAAACTGACGTTTATAGTAAAACGACAACGACATGAAAAACATGCTGGAGTTAAATAGTAATAGGCAATTTCTTCTGTCCCTTACTGCGTATCAGGGTAAAACTGGATCCAAACTGTCAAATTAGTGGAGTGTAAGTGACAGTTTGGATCCAGAAGTTCATCAATTGTTTTTGGTCTCAGTTCTATGGAAGATAACGGATAAGCCTCGGACCAAAAACAACTCTAGATAATGTGTACTTATAATGTAATCCTAAACTGACATTTAGAGTAAAACGAGACAACGATATGAAAAACATACAGGAGTGAAAGAGTAAGAAACAAAATTTTCTGTCCCTTAATGCGTACCAGGGTATATCCAGATATATCTCCTAATTTGACAGTTGGGATCCAGATCCCAACTGTCAAATTAGTAGTAAAAGTGACAATTTGGATCCAGAAGTACATTATTTTCCATACTTTATGGTGAGAAAGAGACAGACTGAAGGTGGTACGCGGCTTGCAAGTCTAGTCGTGTTTGGTCTGAGTGTGCTATGCAAATGCATAATATGACAATCCAAAACCGTTTTTCAGCATCACTTGAAGAATCAAAAACCCAACGCAAAATGGCCAATCAATGGGGAGTTTTCAGGGCCCCTGTTTCTCTTAGTTATGACAGATGGCGCTAGCTATTTTAGGGGGACAAATGTCAACGAAATTACTAACTTTAAGCAGTGCGTATTGAAGGCGCCAGTAATTTTTTTTTATTGTTTGTTTACAAAAAGTGTCTGAAGTCTAAATAACTCACCCAAATAATAAAAAACGCACTAAAATGACAGAAGTCCCCCTGGATCCACTAGCGACATCTAGATAAGGAACTTTTGGGGTTTGAAAATTCCCCTTCTTTGACGATTTTCTGACAGATTTTCGGGCTTGAACTGTTATGAAGAGGTGTGAACATGGAAAATCTATTATTTTTGTCCCAAATAGTCCTATATAGGACAAATAGGACATTTTCACACAGTATGAGGTTTCATCAGTTCTATAGAACTTCAGAAATGGGGAACTAATGGGATACACTCATTGTTATTTACGGTCATACTTTCAATTTGCAATTTTGAAAGCATTGGCCCTTATAACAAGTAGGGTAAGTACCTACTGTTATTTAGGTAGCTCATGCGATCGTTTTTTTAATATACCTAAAGCTTCGCATTTATATTTGTGTTTTATTTCTGAAATTTGTACTTAGGTACCTACTGTCTAGTAAATTGCGAGGTCTATGTGATTTTGTTTTGTTTATGTTTTACAGTAGAACTATACTAGGATAAGTTTTATCAAGATGGAAGCACATTTTGATAAAACTTATCTTATGAGCACATTATTAACAACTAAACTGTTACATATGTTAATCACAGCCTCTGCGATAGGTACTTACAATTTACTAATAAAAGCCTTTCGCCGGCTCATTAGGTTGAATTCTTAATATTATGTATGTCGAATTTGAGCTAAGTATGTCGAAAATGCATTTCGTTGAATGAGAGTAATTTGTATCCTAAAATGTTGCGATTCCTACAATGTTGAACGAGTAGGGATTTGGGTAAGAAAGCAGGTGAAATGCGAATAAATCGTCCGAAAGAAACTCAGTTGTGTGAATGTGGCCGAAAGGAAATCCGTTGTGGAGGCGACTTTGTTTTTAACCCCTGACCTAAAGGGAGCCAGTGCCTAGAGAGGAAGAGCAGCAACTAATGGTTTCAGCGTTCAGTTGCTATAGTCATAGGGATAGGTTATAGGGAGACTTCAATCCTTAAGGTTAGGAAAACACTTTGTTACGCTGGGTATATAAAACTTTTGAATGAAAATAAAACACTAGTTTAATGTACTTTTTTTTTACTAAACCTTCGAAGTAAAGATCATCCACATCACTAAGCAGGCCGAAGCTCGTATTTACAATCAAACTACATTTTTAGTAACAAGGTTGGTACTTAAGTTGCAGTAAACAAAGTCAAGTATCTACTTATGGAAACGCGTTTTGCTATGTTGGACCTTGAGTACCAACTTGTACAACTAAGTAACGTTAATATTTGTAACACTTAGGCAAACCTTTACCTATGCAGGCGTTTCCGAAGGTGCCCACATGATACAAAAGTCTCTGTTAGGTTACTTAAGCTCAACATTGATAAATATTGGTAACAAAAAGGCATACAATTGAGTGTCAAGTTGAACCGGAAATACCTGTCTAAGCCTAAGTGTACTGTTTCTCTAGACCCTACTGTGTTTATTTCAGTAGGTGTCCCCTGAGAGATTGCCTCGGGATGAAAAAAAAATAACACATACACATACTACATAGAAAAAACTGGGTATTTCTCATTTGTTCTATAGAACAAGTTTCTCTCTTACAATTTTCCTAGAGAAGGAAAAGGACGAACAAACTACTGTTTTAAAAAAAATGGGAATCACCTAAAAACTGATCGAGTTTGTATGGGCTTAAAAGGATATTTCCGGGTCACCCTGTTTAAGCGCTATGTCTTAGTAGTTTGTTCTTTTATTCCGGTTGTTAATGTAAAATATACTCTATTTGGTCGTTTTAAAGTAACAAATCAATTTGGCACCTGTCATAATAAGGTTCAAAATTGAAACGGCCTTTATTCTGCACATGTAAAGGTTGACTTTTGTTTAGCAACGAGCTAAATTTACCGAACAACTGAGACCTATATATTAGGTAGCGTTGACAGTGTCATCATTTTATGTACAGCTCCTAATTAATAACAATCGACACTTAGGTATTAGAACTTCGCATCATATTCCAGCAAGGATGGACGTCGGGTCTTCTACCCCTGACTTGACTTTACGGAGGAACATGACCGCTTCACGGCCGTCGATCAGTCTGTGGTCGTAAGACAGTGCTAGGTACATCATGGGCCGGATTTCCACCTGTTGGAAAGAAAATCTAATGTAAAACACTAACCTATACGGACAGTGCACACGAGAGAAAAAAAATCCGGGTCATATCTAAAAATTAAATTTAATATCACACTCCGAAAGTATAGTACTTGGTAATACAAGACAACATGTAATAATTTATGACTTTTTAAAATCTGTTTTAGCGTATTTCAATAACATTTTAATTCACGCTGAGTAGGGCTGAAGGAATATGTTATAATCGTTACTAATCACTATGGTGAAAAAAAAGATGTCAATGAAATATTGTGTTTTTTTATTTTAACTTTGTGAGTGAGTTGGTGATACGTTTTGCAACTTCATAGATGTGTAGCTGCCAAAAGTTTAATAAACGGTTGGAAGGAGTACGAGGGATAAAGTGTGAAGTGTAGGTTACCTTTCCAGCAATAGCAACAGGTCTCTGGAAGATGGCGTGCATGCCAAGAATCGCAGACTGAGGCAGATTAATGATCGGCATTGAGAGTAATGAGCCAAATACGCCTCCGTTGCTGATGGTGAAAGTACCGCCCTGCATGTCTCCTGGAGTCAGCTTGCCTGTCAATACGAAACAGTAACAGTTTTCATGACACTGTATGTTTCTGTACCTAAAACTTCCTGTGTCACAAAAAATCAATAGTAGAGTTCATAATATAGTGAAAAGTAACCAATTGACCCCAATCTCTAATGAGTTACAGCCTTATGGTGACAGGACAGGGGTCTAAGTCTACTACACTCTGCTAGACTTTCATTTCACTGCCCGGTCCGTAGTAAAACAGCGATGCACATCGTTCGCCGCTGATGCCAGAACGATGCAACTACAAGAGCGTAGCAGACTTGCTTGACTGATTCTTAGCTGACGCTACACGGATAAGTTTAATGAATATTTTCAAAATGTATACCTATTTAAATTATATAAGTAAAATGCTTGAAGCGACAGAGGGACAATACAATTTCCATAACCATAATCAAACCGCAAACAGGACTGATCTTTGTGTGTAAAATAGGTAAATCATGATTACCGTCTCTTGCTTTAGCAGCTAAGGCGTTCAGTCCGAGCTCGATTCGCGGGAAATCCATAGAGTCAACGTTCCTCAGGACCGGCACGACTAAACCGCGAGGTGTCGCCACCGCCACAGAAATATCCACATAATCTCTGCGAACACAATGGCGATGTCATTTTCTTATACCTGAACTGGCACTGGGTATCTATCTTACGATGCATGTTAATGCTTTAACTACAAAGCCGGCAGCAGCAGCAACGCGACATATTTAAAGGGTTGTTTATTATTGGGATGTTCGTGAGGCAACACAGAAGGTTAACGTGCCAGACGCGACGCACCGTGCTTCACTTCTAGATGATGCCGCGTTGCTGCCAGCTAATTAACGAGACAGGAGTACCAAGTAGAGGTACCCATCAAAACATAATGGTAGAAATGTGCCTGGCCATAATTAGAGGTTAGACAGGAAGGTATGTAGTTTTCATAATTAGTCTTTCTTAGTTCTTTGAAAATGCTGACCATGACGGCTTTTTACGGCTACAGGCTGTTTTACTAAGAAGTTACCTAGGATAATCATATTGCTTGTGAGACCGGAGCATGGGCTGATGCTTATATTGATATATATACTAAGCATTAATAGTTGGCAAAATAAAAAGTTCTAAACTAATTTCTTATTGGTAGGTACATCTATTGTTCCAGCATCTGAGACAATTGGTTGTTTTGTTACCAATGTACCTACCTGTAAATGATATCGTCACCAACAATGACTCCGTTGATAACGGGCTGGTCCATGAGCGCGTTGGCCGAGGCCTTCAGAAACGGCGACATGAAGGACAGCTTCACGCCATACTTCTTCGTGAACACCTCCAAGTTGGCCTTCCGAAACGTCATTAGTTTGCTGAAATTTGACAATTCTTGTGAGGTTAACTTGTTGTCTCTATCTACACTATGCCCCGCAACTATACCTACAAAATATAAGACTCTAAAGTTATGTTCAGGTATATTCGCTGGCATACAGAACGAAGAACACATTAAGCCTAGGACTGAAGACGGGACGAGGACCTGACAGAAAATACTCTGTAAAGTGCTCGTCAATGCACCAGAAGGTGGAGAGTTGGCAACAAAACAAGAATGCTTTTATATGCAGTCAAGAAAACGAGCGGGTTCAAAAGAAGTAAAAGCAAGTAAGCACGTCTCCAGAGAATGGTACGTATGAATAGAGGCAGGTAGAGCTTGGGTGGTGGTCGGATTGTCCCTGCTGTGATTGTTACTTTATTAAGTTATTACTTAATAAAGTAACAATCAAGATTAACCCAAC
>SJJU01015582.1:0-16201 GCA_012932125.1 Conopomorpha cramerella
GGTAACTTTGAATGATTTTTCTTTATTTTGAATCAATACAAAATAATGTTGTATATAGGCTATGTATGTTTTAAATGCGAAAAGTGTGCTTTAGTATTGAAATTATAAATTTAAAAAAGAACACAAACAAACACGGAATAAAATTATTGTAAAATTATCATTTTTTGTTTGATTCAAAGTTAGAGTGTATTTTGGGTAACTTTGAACCGATTATTTTATGTCATGGAAAAACATAAATTTTGAGGATTTTTGGTATTAAACCATAGATATTATATATTTTTATTGTTTCATGACAAAAATATCACTATTTTTAGCCCAATACTCAAAGTAAGGCACAACTTTTGCCTTAGGGATACCACCAAAAACCAATGTTGCCTACTTCTACTACAAGGTAAACATAAAATAAAAAACATATTTTTAAAAGGTTTAAGAGTTTTTATTGAAAATTAAAATAAAATAAAAAATTATATAGATACTAAGGCATAGAATCACAACGACATTTCTTATGAGATCAAAAAAAAAATCAAACAATATCAACTAGGCGAAAATTAATCTCCCCAATTCATGAACAACACATCGTCATCAATGTAGATTTTTTTATCTTTTTTTGATATATGCTCTTCTCTTATAACGTAAAGAACATTATCCTTCTTGACAGTACATTTTCCATCCTTAGAGTACCAAGACCATCCACCATCCACCTGTTTCTGTAAGACTTTAATTGTAACCTGATCTTCAGTTACTTTCGTGATGCAACCAGGGAATATTGTTTCTTCATCATTAAAAAGGCAAAATTTATCTATGGCAAGATCTGTCTCTGCTTCTTTAGTGCTTACTAAAATACCTCCCAAACTGACTTTATACTCCTTCACTTCCGTATCAGATACCAAGTCCTCAATACATACAACCTCAATTTCATCTATATCATGATTGTGTATTCTATTGTTTTGTTGCTCTGAATCCTTAACAGTTGGCTTCTCAATCTCGTGTATTTCAGCTTCTACAGTCATGCAGATATTCGTTTCTTGTATAGATTCATTGTCACTCATTAAGTCGTTCTGTCCGTCGTTCGGTTCATCGGTCTTTTGGTCCACCTTCTTTTTTTTATTTTTTGACCCAGTTGGCCGTCCCCTCTTCTTCCCTACAATTTTCTCTTGAATTTGATACTTTGCATTAGCTTTGTCGTCGTAAAATTTCTGTACTTCTTCTGCTGACACACTCTTACCCGATGTGATGGGTAGCTGAAACTTCCTTCCCTTCTGTACATTCAAGTCTCCCTGCCTTAGTTCTTCGATATAGTTTATAAAACTATTTCCAACAGATTCTGCAACGTCCGTTGGGGATGTATACGACAGTAATTTGTTTATGACTGTGAATGGAGAGAATGGTATCAAACCACAGCTTCGAAATCCAGCTTTTACATTGTCAGCCGAGGTATCATTTATATTTTGCAGTGTTTTTTGCAGAAGCTGGGCAAAGAGAGATTTTGGCAGTGCTTGTACCTTTTTGCCTCTGCTAGTTTGTCTGTAATTATCGAGCACTTTGCGCCATGCCGTTTTTAAACCAGAAAAGTACCCAACATCGAGTGGTTGCAGCAAGTGGGTTGAGTTGGGAATAAGGCAAATAAATTCAATATTATGCTCTTTGCAGATACGCAAGGCTTTCGGCGATATGTGAGCACTTAGATTGTCACATAGTAAAATCTTCCGTCCCTCTTGTTTGTCAACGTGTGGAACGAAGTGCCGTTCCAACCACTCTTCAAAAACTGACGTATCAATCCATCCGGATTGCGACACCGCCATTCGGGAGCCTGGAGGGGCCTGAAACAGCCAATCTGACCACATCTTTTTGCCTTTGAATATAAAGAATGGCGGCAACACTGCACCGGCACCGTTTGCACAGAAGACAACTGTGTAACAAGATTTGGTCGCATTCTTGATTACCTCAGGGTGCCGTGAGTGCGTCTGAAAAGCAGTTTCTTTTTTCCGGGATCATCGTGGAATCCCGATTCGTCCATGTTGTAAATATTTTCCGGTGGTACATGTTACTGAAAAAAGATTCGACCATTTCCCGGGTGACTTGCGCTCTCTTCCTTGATATGTTGTGGGCAAATTTCTCCTTTAATTCAGGGTTTCTTTCGAGAAATAACGTACCCCATTCGTACCCCGGTAAGTTATTTTTGAACTGAGTAATAGTTCGATTGTTAATTTCTAAATAGTGTTTTACTATGGATCTAAAATCCAACATGCTCAAAGGTATACCCAGATCGCTTAAGAGAAGTAAATGGCTTTTGAAACTATCCTCTTCTTGTTTAGTAAATATGACGGGCTTACCAACGGGTTTCATGTGCTTTTCTTTTAATCTATAGTACAATGTTACAGGGGGTATTTTGTAATGTTTAGAAGCTTCAAGACGAGTCATGGCGCCAGAACGTATTTTACTCAGAGCTTCTTGGAGAGTATCGGAAGTATAATTGCTCTTCATGCCATACTTCCTCACACCAGGGTTCACTTTACAAGTTTTTCGAGGCATTCTGTATAACTGAAATAATGAAATATTTTATTAGAATACGTACAAATAAGTAATAGTTATGTGTAGTAATATATATTAGTAATAGGTAGGTATATAAGTAAAATAAAAAAATCTGTTACATACAATAAGTATGATTCAAAGTTCCACAAACAGTATTTTATCTTACATTGGGTAACTTTGAATCGTTCAAAGTTACCCAATATAAGAACATTTTTCATCGGCTGAAATAATTTATTACTTCTTAAAAAATCAACTGGGTCTCATTGTATAATCTAATGATATATATAAAATAGATCATATTATAAAATAAAAAAATCAGCACTTACCCTTTGATATTCCCTTTTTCTATTTTATATCACTATTTCTGTTGAAGCCACCTCACACAGTGTAAAACAACATTCAGAAAAACGCGCGAAATTTTAAAGAAAAAGTTATTGATAGATATATTTTTTATTGTTAAAGTTTGTTGCCTATGGTATCGTTGCGTTCCACTTCACGCATTGTATGCGCTAAAAAAAACAAAGGTTGCCAAACAAAAAAAATAAAATATCATCCTTCTCGTGTTCACTCATTCAAGTAAGAACAATTGATTCAAACAGTTACCAAAACTTGACTGTCCTCACAAAATATTCGAAATAGTGATATGATTTACAAAAATATTACGGCCGTCTACTTAATTACCTCATTTATTACATGAAATACAACATACTATTTTTCTCTCGAAATATTTAATTTATTTATTCTCTTAACTGATGAATCCATGCAACTTATACCTCAGCCTAAACCCTCTGGACGATTTCCAAAACAAGAAAAAAACAATTAAAAAAAAAATACACTTTCCGGCTGGCCATTATAACCTTCTTACGTTCAAAACAGTTTTTTTGTTTTCGTGGGGCATATCCGTTAATGGACCTCCCCCACCCCCTGCCTGGCCAAGGGGACACCGCGGGGGAAAACGGGGTTATGTGGGACTCGCACCCACTAAAACCCCACGGTGACCACTCGCGCGTTACTGCCGGGGCCCAAAACAGTTCCGTACCACTGAATGTCCAAAACTGGTCAAGCCAATGTTCATCTTCACTCCCGGTGAGTACAACGTCATTAGCAATCATAATATACTTCTAGTGCGTAGTGTCGCCGGATTCTTGGATACCCCCCCTAATTTAACAAATATACGTGTGTTTGCCCAGCGCGCCAAGGCGCGTTTTGAATATTGGTTTTGTAGAAAAGACATGCTATCTCTTTCTTGACACCGCTGTTAGTGTGAGTCAATGTAAGTTTTATACGTGTTATTGTATGATCCGGAATAATGGTTGAACTTTTTATCAGAATGTTCGTGGGTTACGAACCAAAACAAACACATTTTTTAGAAATTTACTCCACACTATGAAATAGTGGCACTAAGTGAGACATGGTTATTACCTGATATATTTGACTCCGAGATTTTCGATGCAAGGTATGACGTTTACAGATGCGATCGCGACTACGCAAGAGTGGGTAAAACTCTGGGTGGTGGTACCTTAGTAGCTGTGCGACGTGATCTTACAATAGACAGACGATGCTCGCGCTTGCCCCCGGACCTGTCTGATGCACAAATTATACATGTCAACATAGCCATCAGTAAGTTACCGTGTAGCCAGTGTCTGAGGGTCTACTGTTATTTCCCACATTGTAGTACACAATTTTATTGACAACGACTTTTTATGAGTATTTATCTGACATTAATACAGACTTTCCTGACGATTTGCTATTGGTGGTAGGTGATTTTAATAACGGAACCTACTAACCTTCCTAATATTAGCGAAATTGTATAGTTATGAATTTCAGGCATTTTGGGTGCTAAGACATTTCGGCTTTTAGGTATTAGGAAAAGGCGGCATTACAACAAAAAGCCTCAATGCTCCGGACGGCTTGTTCGGTTTTCATCGGTCGTTACATGTGTAAGGCCCGTGTTTTTTGTAAATAAAGGTTCGGTTCCAAGATCGTAGTAGGTATAGCATATATATACAACCCATAACACAATGATTTTCTGCTGAAACCACGAACTAATAACGCGAGCATAGCTGCTCCTCCATAACATGCAAGTCTTCCATGATTTTTTCACGTTATCACGCTTGTTTCATAATTTTTTTCGATGCAATTACTTATTTTTCGTAATTATGGTTTATTATTTATTTCCTACATATTTGTTTATCTTTGATTTGTCAAAATTGTCACTCAAAAATCTTCCTCACTTGCTCTTCCAGGTGCAGGAGGCCTACCATCACCAACCTATGTGAATCATTTGACAACCTAAACTGAACTGAAACGCAATTTTCTTACCATCACGTGCTTATAGCGGCGCATTATACGCCCAACTTTTTCCTAGCCATTCAGTTTCAAACGCGGTTCAGTAAGCGTTACATTCGTTCATTTTCGTACCATGATGTGCCAGTTGAACCTAAACTGGTTCGCTAATGTGTCAAATATTGCGATTCTAATAAAATTACACTGTACACACAATCACACAGTCGAAACTGAATTGCTTTTGTGTTACCACTAACAAGAAGTATTTAGCTATCTATCTATTTTTATTACTTGTTCAACATAAATATGCTGTGTGAATAAATTTCTATCTACCTCGTGTGTTCATAAGTTTTGAGACAAACTTTGTACTCAAAAAAAAATAAAAAATGTTACTGGCTGATAATTTTTTCTTTTTCCAATTTTGAATTTGGAATGTTAACTTTAAATTTTTATGATTGACAGATTCATTTCTTTTAATTTTCTCGCGATGGAGGGAACTAAAGAATTACGTGCGACCATTATTTCGCTACATAAGGTAGGAAAAAAACCAATGGAGATTTTCCGTGAGATGAAAACTTTTGGAGTGAGCCGTAACTTCGTGTACTACACTATTAAACGATACAAGGAGACAAGTTCTTTGCAAGATCGTGAAAGAAGTGGTCGGCCACGCTCTGTGAGGACGCCTGCGAACATCAAAATCATCAGAGAGAGACTTCGCTGAAATCCATGTCGCACTCAGAAGAAACTCGCTCTGCAGACTAATATTTCGCGCGTTTCAGTGAACAGAATACTGAAATATGATCTGAAGGTAAAGGCGTATAGCCG
Source organism: Conopomorpha cramerella (assembly GCA_012932125.1). Lineage (NCBI taxonomy): Eukaryota > Metazoa > Arthropoda > Insecta > Lepidoptera > Gracillariidae > Conopomorpha > Conopomorpha cramerella. Next base: position 5,644 of record SJJU01015582.1, read on the forward strand.
TAAGAAAGTTCACTTTTTAAACGATCGCCTTCGTAAATTGCGACGCGAACGTTGTCCAATACTGCTTAAGAGACACGATACGAGGAAGATACTCTTCACCGATGAGAAAATCTTTACTGTCGAAGAAAAGTTCAATCGACAAAATAATAAAGTGTATGCCAAAAGTAGCAAGGAGGTCCCAGCTTCAGCACGGAATGTCTCGCGGTCTCATCATCCGGCCAGTGTGATGGTATGGTGGGGAGTTTCGTACGAAGGTGTCACTGCACTCCATTTCTGCCAAAAAGGCGTCAAGGTAAAAGCCAAGAATTACCAAAGTGACATCTTAGAGTCTGTCGTGAAACCCCTGTCTCATACTTTATTTCACAATAAGGACTGGGTTTTCCAGCAAGACTCGGCGCCATCCCATAAGGCAAAATCCACCCAACCTTGGTTGCGAGAAAATGTTCCGGCCTTCATCGCGGCGGACGAATGGCCCTCCTCCAGTCCCGACCTCAACCCGCTTGATTATTCTTTATGGACGGAATAGAGCTCAGGGCCTGCCGAAAGTCCCACCCAAACTTGGAGTCATTGAAGCGAGCCCTTGTCCGAGAAGCAAAGCTAATTCCGCTGGAAAAGATTCGTGCCGTAATCGATGACTGGCCAAATCGTCTAAGGGCCTGTATTAAAAACAGGGGCGGTCATTTCGAATAACAATTATATTTTATTGTTGATAAGTGTCTATTTAATGTGCACGGAAAATTTTAGAACTATAACTAAATTATTAAAAAAGTTATGCAACTTTTATTTCGTCTCAAAACTTATGAACACACGAGGTAATTAAGGCAGGTATCTAACTCAGGGGTGCGAAGTCAGACAGGGGTGCGAAGTCAGATCGCCTCCTCGTGTGCCTGACTGTTATTGGGTACCTCCTCGCGGGGGTAGCCCTTTAGCAGTCGGGCCGGCGCACCCTGGGCAACGGCAGAATGTGCATCAGTCGTCGGCTCCCGCTGGCGGCCCATGCCATTCTGACGGCCGAGAATCTGACACCATCGTCGCTCCGGGCCCCCTCTGCTCTATCAGAGGGCTCCCTGGAGCGGCAAGGACAGGCGCCTTCGGCTCGGACAGTCCGTCCGTCCGCCCTGTCACACATCGTAACCCCTGTGGGATTCCTCCCCAGGGACCGAGGGTCTGGTCGACAACGTCCGGACTGCGAGGAGTCAACCTCTATAAAAAATCCCTAATTCCACACGCTGGGAAACCGTGGCGTGTGGATGCTCTCCGGAGCGGCAGCAGGGCATAGCTGTCACTAGCGGACCCGGTCCTACAGCGGTCACTGTAGGAACAGTTTCATAATGGTCGGTTCGAATTCGTATAGTATTTCCCGGGTGGGTCCCGTCCGCAAGGACGGGGAATCCCACACCACTCCGCAAGGAGTGGTCTACCCCTGTGATACGGGGGGGGCAAACCACCATTCGGCGCAATGCGCCCACCGGCTGGACGACCCGGCTAGCCACCGGCGCCGTGGGGTTTTGGGGCCCCACGGTGTTAAATGTGCTACCCAAGCACAGCGTCGAGACTCGGACGACGTCACCAGCGACGCAATGAGCGATGCCTCATTTTTCGACTCCGGGGGGTCTGCCTCGGAGTCCGGCAAGCCCCCCCCCCCTCTGCTGTCTCGGTCCTGGTGTCGGACCTCGACACCAGTCAGGGGGAGGAAGACGAAGCGCCGGCAGAGCCTCCCAAGCGGGGGAGAGGGCGGCCCCCCACCCACGGGGAGTACATCAGCCTGGGCAAGGCTCGCGCCGAGGCCCAGGGCCCCGAGTCTGCTATTTTTTATAAGACCATCTGTCTCTCAACTGGATGGTAATGGCGTCAAAAAAGTCCAAAATGGCGGTTTTGGGAGTCTACTAACACTCATTATTGTACCATGACACCGTTCTGACGCCAGCACGAAGTCAAACTTCGATAATGCTCGAAATCAGTACAAATCGGTATTCTACTAATTTTGTGTCAGTTCGATGACGTTTATTTTGGTAGTCTGCTATTTTTTTAACGAGTTTGACAACTAGAGTGAGACTATTCTGATACAGTTGTGCAATAATACGTTTTCGTTAGTTGTTTGTCAAGTTTGGTGTTGGTTGTTTTTGCAAAAATATTAAGTTTCGGCTTGTTTTAACTCAATTCAGTGTGTTATTGCGTTCTACAATTTTGTCTGCATCTCCGAATAATGTATTCTGCGAACGTTGGAGACTAGTGATGCCAATTACTAAAGAATCAGCGACGAATGGATGATACCGATTTTGTCAAGACCTACAGGCTCGGTAAAAGTTCTTACAGCACTTTTGCACACAAGCCTTAATCACGAATATAGCGACGCTAATCCCGAAAATAAAACGACGGGATATCTCTTGGTAAATCTAAAGGTAAGTGGACGATCAATTTCCTGACGATTGTATTGTGGACGTAGGGAACCTACCTCCCCATGTTAAATTAAGGTATTCAAAGAACATTATACTTCTAGGTATTCTAATAAATCAAATATTATGTCCAGTCGAAAGGGCACAATGGCCAATTCTAAAAGTTCTCCATAAGCAATCCTACATGTATGCAACATCCCTACTAGGTAACACAAGTTCTAACTGTACGCCAACATTTAATTCTAAAAACAGTTGTTACTGCTCATTCTGTTTGCAATTAGTTATTATTTAGTTATTTAGTATTAGTTATTTAGTTATTATTAAATGTTTTGCAATTAGATTTACGCGAAATAAAATAGAACCAAATTGCGGGAATTATTTCTTAGATGGGCATAAGCTTCAAGAAGTCGCTGAAATCCGTGACCTTGGAGTAACCATTGACAAAAAGCTGAACTTCAATAGTCACATTGATAAGCTTGCCAAAAAGTGCTTTAAGACTCTTGGTTTTATAATTAGACAAAGCAAGAATTTTACTAAACCATGCGCCAAAATTAATCTGTATAACGCTTTTGTTCGTTCTTCTTTGGAATATGCATGCACGGTGTGGTGTCCCCAGTACAATATTCACGTTGAGAGGCTTGAGAGGATCCAGAAGCGATTTCTGTGGCATCTAGCGTATCAATGCTTTCAAGTAAAAAATCTACCACATTATTCTGACCGTCTTAAATATTTCAAAATGTCTTCCCTTAAGGACCGTCGCACTAAATCGGACATGATATTTCTTTATAAGTTGGTCAATTCATCGGTTGATTGTTCCTCCTTATTAAGCAAACTTAACTTCAATGTGCCCTACAATAATCCGCGATCTGGTAAATTTAAAACACTTAAAGTTAGCGACTTTAAAACCAGATTAAAATCGTTTTCGTCACTAAACCGAATTAGTAAGACATATAATTCTCTCTCTCTTTGCTGCGACTTAGACATTTTCAATGATTCCCTCGCAGCACTTAAGAGAAAATTAAAAATAAATTAAGACTGATTCACTACCTACTGTTCCTAATTGTGTGTTATTTGTATTGGTTATTGCGGTTATATTTATTTATTTGATTTTGTTAATAACATGTTCATTGTTTACTGCATAATACGCAAGCACTAACTTGCTTCAACTGTTTGTTTAATTTTAAGTTTTTTTTAATTATTTTTGTATTTTTATGTACCTTTGTTACTAAGTAAGATAGTGTGACAACTATTTGTACCTGTTTGTGGGCTCTCAGTGGTAGCCTGTTATTAAGGCTGCACTTACCTGTTGTTTTTTTACTGTAATTTTATACATATGTTTTGTGTAAGACCTTGTTGGTTATCCTTAATAAAATAAAATAAAAAATAAAATAAAAATTCTGTATTACTAAACCACAAAAATTACAACACAGTCACAGCAAAGAGAGTTCCTAAACTACCTGTCCAAACACTAAACACACATTTGCAAATTGTTTCTCACCCTACCTAAGCCATACCTGCTCAAAATTTCTAGGCATTGCAACATCTTAAACTGCAGGAAATTAGTAGTGAAACACAAAATTAAGGAGTATTTGCTAACATTTAACTTACCTACTATGTTAGCCTACGAATGATGCGGTCACCTCTCATTGGGGGATGCACATTTGTTGTGTAATCTTCTGTTCCAAATAAAAAAAAAACATTGGATTATGAATGGACTGAAAACTTATTTGATATCTTTAATTGTTATAGTAATTTTAATGTATGTATTTAATGTATTTTGCAATGACATGTACCGTCACATATAAGAACATGTATGAACTTGGAAACAATTCAAAGCCATTTTCTTATAAAGGTTTGATAGGAATGTTATGATTTTGCTGATGCTACCTATTAAGACCTTATGTCTACCTACTGTAAATCATTAAAACAACCCCACAACACAGGTTGTCTGAAAGTGCTAGTCACTGTCAAATCTTATCTGTTAGTTATTAAGCTTAATACCTACTTAAATGTTTTTAAATTTTTCAGATATGTCAATTTGTGATGAAAACATTGGTAGTATGCTCGGTAGTGCTCACGAAAACATGATGTGGCAGAGCTATCCATTGAGTACCTACATAAGGAGAAGGAAATTTATTCATTAGGTAAGTGCCTCATAATTTGGGCGATATTATGGTGCAATTCCTTAATTTTTATTATTTTGAATAATAAGTAAGTAAACTTATAATGGATGGATGTGTTAATTCCTTCCATCCACAGGGATTAGTCATACTTAGGCATCAGCAGGTTTGGAAAAGATGATCGCTAGGAAGACCCCTTTCTAGCAGTGGATAAAGACATCTGTATGTAGAAAAATAAGTATGACAAAAAACTACTAAGATGTAGGTATAAAGGGAAAACTTCTAAAGGTCATTGGGCGAAATCTGACCCGGTTTTCGAAATATGTCCTACAACCATTAAATTATTTTTAAATTATTGAGTTTTAGTATACCTTTCATTGTATGTAGTTTTTAGAACAAAAAATCGCGGCAGATGTCTTAAAAACAACATTAAATGTTTCAAAATATTTACTGTTGTAATCAATAAAAATAGTTACAATAACAGAAATGCACGGCTAGGAGCCGCATTAGCCGCCTCACTCGCTTATTGGAAAGTTTTGTTGTATTTTGTTCTACACATTTGTTTTATTAAAAATAATTAGATTCCTACATCAGTATGAGGGAGATAGAATAAGTTTTATTTTTTATGGTAGAATAAGTTTTAATAATTTTCGGTGATCAATAAATAGATAGTTAAAGGCAGCAGAGAAACGCAACGAGTTTTGGTCCACCGTGTGACGAAAAAACCGTTGCAAATAATCGACAAATGTCGAATTATCCCTTCTTCTACTAATACATTAATTTTATTTTTTGGGTAGATTCCCATACACTACATTAATGCGACATATATTTTCGTAAACTAGGGATGTTTATCTAAACATCCAAACCAATTTTGTTTCTGTAGGCCGTGGGTATGGTTTCCATACTAAGTTGCCCAGTGACCTTTATTGATTTGTTTCTCCACAGTATATTAATAGGTGATACATTTTGCCAATATATATTTATAACAGTCTTTCTCTGCAACATATATTATGCACATAATATACCCTCCTCAAAATAGACTCTGCCTATTAAAGAAAACCCCATCAAAATAATATATTGCGTATTTTTTAAGATGAAAGCATACATAGCAACAGACAGCGGGAGGCGTGTTTGTTTTATACTATGTACTTATTAATTTTTTTATTTTTATGTGATAGTGATACTCTCTACAGGTTGATATTTTCTGAGCATCAGAATGAAAGTACCAAGATCACTGTTTAAAGTACCACCTATATTTACTAGCTAACTATTGATACCTATGTTGATATATTTAGTACCTAAGCTTAAAAAAGATATTTAAATCTCGGGGTTAGATCTCATAATTTGCAATTTCTCGTACTATCATTTTCTACCTATACATATATTTTCAGTTTGAACATAAAAACAACAACATTGGCACTCATAATTCCATTTTATAATCTCCATTCTGTGAGGAGGCCCTCTTTATCTTTAGATTGTTCAGGTTATAACCTCCTTCCTTCGTTTCAGTTTCCTGAAATTGAGGGGCAAGAGGCCTAGATATAATTACCTAATATTAAGCTATGTGTATATTTTAATGTTAAATGTAAGAGTTAAGGTCCAATAGAACTGGACATTGTCATTGTAATGTACAGATGTAAATAAATAAAGATTTAAAAAAAAACATAGCAACAACAAAGTCACCATGGTACAGTTAAAAAACTATGAGGTTTCCTATTACCTCTGCATGGTTGTGATGTAGGTACGGTCAACATATTTAATTTACAACCCCCCTAGAGAATGTTTTCAATTAACTGTTTTACAAGAAATCTTCCTGACATGAATGACTGCCCACTTGAATACCTCCTGACCGAAGGTGGCGTGAAAAGTACTCGAAACCGGAGGTCGTGTATGAAAAGATGTATGAATGTAGATGAAGCGAGAGGGGTATGTCAGGATCGTGACAAATGGAGATTTGTAGTCTCTGCCTACCCCCCTGGGAGACAGGCGTGAAGTGTATGTATGTATGTGAATACCTATATAACTTAGGTACCAAATAATTATATCAACATAGGTAGGAAATATATAATTTAATGAAACTGATATATCACTTGGTACATTAGATCTAATGCTTAATGCTACTAATATTTCTGTAACCTACCTACTAACATTAGGTACTTATAAACTTACATGGCACAGAGTTACCCAAACACAATAAACACAAAATACAGAAAATCAACAAGTATTTATTTCAAAAATTTTTACATCTTAGACTTGATTATCAACTACCATAATTAAAATATTTTCTTCTTATCATAATAATTTCTTTTCAGATTGATTGTCATGACCAGCAAATGTTGTCAGCAGTACCCTGGGCCACTGTCAGATGTGTTAATGAAGACCAACTCCAACAAGGACACAAACTGCAGCAGGGGCACTAGGTGTATTATCTGTGGCAGGCAATGCAACTTAAACGTCTGCCTGTTTTAAATTGTGTGGTTCTTCAATAAAAATTGTGTTTACTCGAATTCTCACATGTTTATTTCTTCAATTGCTTTCTGAATCATCTATCTGTATTCTTCATGGCTTCTGGAAAGAAAACAGAAATATTATTAAGTACTTTAATTAGTAATTTTATACCTGCTTTTTATGAGGAATTGTTCTGATGTTCTTCTATAGACCAATCAGTTTTCACATTAGATTTCCTATAGTGTGTCTCCAGTTATTGTGATTCATGCACAAAACATTCACACCTAAGAGACAAAACAGTTGTTGCTAAAAATACACTTCACACCTTTTAATCCCAAAGCGGGGTAGGCAGTTGCTTAGTAAGCAAATGCCCACGGTTCACCAAGCGTATTTAACCCAATGTGACGGGGTGAGCCCATCGCCGTTATAGGGTTTTACAGTTTTTATAGGGGTCACCTTGTGGTGTACGGGTTTCATCACGATCTTGTCCTTCACCGTACGAGCGTTGCGTTGTGTACATAGGCTCTGAAAGAGTCCCATTGGTACACGTTGAGTAGTCGGACTCGAACCCGTGATCTCCGGTTACAATTCAAGTATCCGACCAACTGGGCCACAGATGCTCTAGTTGTTGCACTGTGTAGTATATCAAAACGTAAATGTATGTAGGTACAACAATTATCGATAACTACAATGCGAATAAAATTATGGAAGACAAAAAAGAGTTGAGTCCGCTCCGCGCGCTCGTCATGTGCGTACGCGATCTGTGGTGAGTGATGTTAGTAAAGCCGCACAATGACGGAAAATAAGGTTGTGAAGTGTATAAACTGTAATATTGTGATAAGTGAACTGTTAACGTTTGTACAAAACAAGCATGAAATTATGGATACTGAAAGTCTAGTCAGGATCTGTGAGACAGCGTTTAAACAGGATGATGTCAAAAAGGCGAAATCACTATTATTTCAATCAGTCTCGACAGATGTACGTAAAATAAATAGAAGGAATAAAGACGGAAGATCAAATAAAGATCTATATGATATTGTGGATGTATTTAAACAGACGAATCCCGAAGGAATCCCTACCTTTGTAGCAAAAGATCTAAATAAACTCCCACCAATAACATTCGATCATGTCGATGTAAGTAAACTGCTGAAGGATTTACTTGTGCTACAGGACGATGTAAAAATAATCAAATCTTCCTATGTTACGAAGGATGAGCTTTCCCAGGTAACGGAGAAAATATATTCGAATAAAAAGCTGCCAAAACAGGACGAGTTAAATGATACTATACTAGATTGCACTCCGGAGACAAGTAATTACAGAAATATAAACCTCAAAAGAGGCGGTTTTAACTAGTTACAATATGGAAAGTGGCCCAATAGGGCTCTCACATATCGATGTGCCGGAGTCAATGACCGAGGAATGTATAGCAGCAAAAAAACCATCTGATTACCTACGGAGCAACAAATTCGCTTGGCAACTATCGCGTCTCAACAAAGTAGCAACATTCGGCGCGTGGAGGCCCGCACCGCGGTTTCGACAAAACCGGTCCACAACCCAGCGCCTGCGCAGGTAAATGGGGGACCGACATGCGTAACTACAAGCGTTGACAGTGACCCATACAATACGCGGACAGCGACAGATGCGACAACTGAGTCAAAACAAATGACGTACGCTAATAGACTTTGTATGGAAAAAGAAGCTCAGAAAACAATGGTTATAAACATAGAAAATGAAGATAACTGGATAACTGTACAGAAAAGGAAATATCGGAGTAGATTTATCGGGAAGAAAGGAAGTGCAAAAGTAGTCTCAGAATGTAAATTTAGAGCCGCAGATGTGAAAATACCATTGTTTATTAATAATGTTGACAAGTCGGCCACCACTAATGATATTCTAGAATATATTAAGAGAAAGACCCAAGTTGAAGTAGACTTAGTGAAAATACAAATGAAAAGGGAAAAAGAGTATGATGCGTACAAAATATATGTTCCACGACACAAGCTTTCGTTTTTCCTGGATGACAGCCTATGGCCCGAAGGGATTTCATTCCGGAAATTCATAGACTTTAAATATAAAGTACAGTCACAGACACTAGATCGAGAAAATAGCATTAAATAATCTTAACTTAGTTTAAATAACTAAACTCTAATTAATCAATCGTATGTGGCAGAAATATCAGAGAGGTTGGCTAAACTGGAAACGGAGCAAAATGACAATGACCAGTGGCTTCGAGCAAACAATGTTGAGATTCAAGGTATACCCGTAAAAAATAATGAGAATCTTTTTGATATTGTTGGCAAAATCGGTACCGGTGTTGGCTATGCTATCAACAAAACACAAATTAATTATATATCCAGAGTACCCTCTCGGAACCCTTCTGTGCCGAAGCCCATTCTGGTATCATTTGTAAATAGATACGCAAAAGAGGACTTTATAGCTGCGAGCCGTCTCAGAAAGGAGCGTTTGACCGCAAACAAGCTTGGATTCGAAGGAGACAGGACCATTTATTTGAATGACCATCTCACTATCAGAAACAAACTACTGCTGAATAAGGTGAAGGGAGTAGCTAGACAGAGTGGTTATGAGTTTGTCTGGGTACGTCATAGTAAAATTATGGTCAGGAAAAATGCTAGTACCAAGGCATTTCGGATTCACCGCGATTCCGACCTCATTAAAATATGCTAATTTTATTTTTGAACATTTTTATAGTTTACTTAATATGTTGTTATTATTGGAAATAGTTTACCTAAGTATTGAAGACCCAAGTTTTAGTATCTCAGAGTTCGAAAAAATGCAATATTCAATAAAAAAAATCCCTTTCATCGCAAACAATGGGCGGCGGCCGGGCGACAACCGATCACTGCGCGCGGGAGTGACCCGTCTTCTATTGCAATTAAACGCGAATCTTGCGTGCGCTATTGCCCTTCTATTCATACTACCGGTTTTGAATGCTATCTCACTATTCACTCGAAATTTGTGTCTCTTTGTTGCAAATGTAAACATTTATAATTTGTTATTTTATTCGATTCGATGTTTCGTTTCAACTTATCGTTTTATTCGTAATGATTTTTTTAATATGTTAGTATGTTCGCATGCTTCGGCTCTGTATTATTATTGTGAGGCCATGTTATGTGGCTGTAGATACTATGTAAAAGTTAAAATAGCTGCCATTTTTCAGCTGTTTGATACTTTAAAACTAATTTACATAGGTAGTATTTTACGCTGTCTTTGTATCCCGTTACTTAAATGAACCCATTGCAGATTAGTGTTTATCACCAGAACGTTCGCGGGTTGCGGAGTAAAACTGATATTTTCTCACGTAATGTAAGACTGAATAACTATGATATCATTACTTTAACTGAGACTTGGCTAAATGAGAGTATAAGCGATGGCGAGCTGTTTGATGATCGTTACTGTGTGTGGCGGCGGGATCGGGACTATGTTAAGCAGGGTCAACGTCGAGGTGGGGGTGTAATCATTGCCGTGAAAAAGTCATTGATTGTGACAGGTGTGCCAGGTTGGCAATCGACCGCTGAGGATATCTGGATTTCGCTGATTGTACTCTGCCCCATAAATAAAAAGAAAATCAAATTA
>SJJU01015585.1:0-20274 GCA_012932125.1 Conopomorpha cramerella
CCGTGCTACAAGATTTTTATGACACGAACAGAAAAATCGTGTTTGTAAATAGGCGGTGCGGTTAGAAGGGTGACAAATACGTTTACGACCAGTCTCAAAACTTCCAAACAAAAATAAACATACCTTTCATATAACGTGACAGTATCGCCACCTGCAATATTTTTTGCAGGCCTTAGGAACCATTTTTTTTAAACACGATTTTTATTTATCCATTTATTCACATTTGTCACATAAATACAAGTTAGATTAAGAAAAGGAACAGCACTATAGAAAAACATTAAAACAAACAAATAGATAGAAGATAGACGAGTTGGACGTGGCAAATGCAAAAGGGCTCTGATTCAGCATGTGCTGAGAATAATGTGGATACGCACAGCGTTCCCAGCGCTGATCTTACATCAGTCTTTTTCGTTTTTCTTATAAAACAACAAGCTGACCCGGCAAACGTTGTTTTACCAATATACGTTAATAACAGTGTTTCTCTACTATTATATGCATGTATTACACATATAAACCTTCCTCAAAAATCACTCTATCCATTAGAGAAAACCGCATCAACATCCGTTACCTAGTTTTAAAGAAGAAGACAAACAAACAGACAGAAAGCGGAAAGCGACTTTGTTTTATACTATTCATTAGATGATGCTGTCTGAAATTTTCGATAAATAGTGAGTGAATACCTTTGAACGGCCGTTTAATGTATGAGACGACACCAAAGTCAGAATGCCGGGTCTCCTGACGAAGATCGCATTTTTTCAGTTTCGCAAACCTCGAAAATGTCAGCCAGTATAAAGTGAGGCGCCTGAACCATAAACCTGCGTTCACTTTCGTGAATTTCTCGTGACACATAGACAAACTCGGCATTCGGTCCCTTGTCTCGGCCGAGTGTGAACGCGACATAACAGGGTCACCTATGGCCCGCTTTGGTATGCAGATTTCCTCATTATCCCTTCACCGTAAAAGCAATGCGCGATTGCATAACTAGAAAAAAATATCCCTAAACAGGTTCCAGACAAGTAGCAACCAATTCCGCGTGACAACAAGTCACGCCTATTATAACGACAATGATTAGCCTAAACATACAAGAGAACCGAATATAGATGCCATGACAAGCCGAAGCCTGCACCTTCAACGAACACCTTTTCACCATAAGGCAATAGGCTGCCCCGTCGAACAAGACGTGCTTTGAAGCAATGTACAGTGAAGTCAATGTGTGATATATGATAACCTTCAGAGGTCGTTCAAGCAAGAGATTTCTCTCTTATTGATAGAGTAGCCAAACTAAGCCGAGAAAAGACAACCGTGCCGTAACGGTTTGGAAAAGGTATAGGATTAGCAATGCAATGGCTGATAATTAGCAATATTATTTTAGCACACCACAAGGTTACCAAAGGTAATTTACCTCGAGAACTCAATGTCATAACTAAGCCGTATAGCTTGCTATGCGCGATGTTTTCCTAGATCAATTTCAACTGACCAATTTAACCGTTCCTTTACTATTAACACAATCGGAGTATACTACGCTGGCAATAAAGTTACATGTACACATTTTTGGCCAGAGAAATTCAAGGTCAACTGAGCTGAAATGAGACTGGGCCGGCCACGTCGCCCGAATGGAACCGAACCGTCGTTGGGCTAAAATATCGACGGGATGGATCCCAGCAGACGGCAAGAGACGACGTGGTAGCCCCAGAAAGCGTTGGAGTTATGAACTGGTGTCTCACTACAGAGGATTCTGAACACCACACAAGATTGCATAGCGTGGAAGAAGGGGAGAGGGGCCTTTTCCCTAAAAACAGTGGCTTTGCATAATAATGTCAATTGAAATGAATTCATATAATGATACTTAAGTTTATTTACACAAAGCAGACTTGATTAGTAGATTTAATGTACCACGTTCTATTTATTACAAAAAAAGTAAGAAAACTAATAGATAAAACAAGTGCTATTTGAACTATCTATTCATCATCATCTTTAGCCACTTCACGTCCACTGCTGGACGAGGGCATCCCCCAATAATTTTCGTCATTTGGGGGGAAATGACAATAATCGCCACGATTTGGCTGGCGGGTTGGCGATCGCAGTGGTGTTGTGGTTTATTAACTAACAGAACGTTGCTTCCCGTCCTCTGGAGAGTTCCCTCGGTCGCCTCTTGCGACCCGCACGACGGGAAAAGTTGGGCTGGGGTGGTGACACATGTATTCTATTCGCCGTCACCACACGGCTACAATAAACTAATAAACGGTACTATAGAAAAAATCATCAACTTATCACCACTTGTAATGTACAAGTCTACTGTATCTATATGAATAAGTACCCTTCAATGTACAATGAAGCATGAACAAAACATAAACGACATTTCTATAGAAACGCAATATGTAGTAGGCAGTATTGAAATAACCAGTTTTGAATACATCAAACATATACCTACAATAGAAATTCAAAAGTCAGCTCACACATAGTGCAGCACATAAGTGACCAATAACGTCTGCGCTACAGCAAAGTTGACATTCCAACCAATCAGAGTTCAGCGGTGAACGTTTCCGCTAAGGTCACGTGTCTGCGCGGGCGCATACAAACCAGTTTGCGATCGTCAACCTGAGATGCTGTGACGGTAACCTACTATTAGCGTGGCGTTTGTGTGAAATGAACTTTCGAGGGCTCAGTTTCAATGTATTCAATAGTGTGTTATTCGATTTCTGATTTTGATTATTTTTATGTTACTCAATAGCTAGCATGAAACGCGAAAGTAGGAAGTGACAGAAAAATGCAATGTAGCCTTTTTAAAACCAGTTGTTCCCGCGTTTTAACCCATGTTCTCCTTTCACACAGGACTTCAGGTAGAAAATGTAGCACAATTTTATTATGTCAACCCACTGTACTCGGAGACTGACAAGTTATTTCAAACTCAATAGCTTAGTAATAAAAGTCAAAATCAATTAAAGAGTACGTATTCTTCTGGGCGTTAATGGGTTAAATCAGACAACATTTTCGCGACAAGTTTTCGTCAAAATCTTCATGTTGCAGTTTCATCGATCTCTCATGGGAAAAAATTACAAGAATTGTATTCAACTATTTATTTGAAAAAAGAAAATTGGGAAATAAAAGTCATGCCTTTTTCTTACGCCACTTGTTTACAACTCATAAAAATCGTCGTTTATTCAAATAACTATAGTCGTTAAGTTTAGACAAGTTTTTTTTATCTACGCAAGTTAATAGTTATACAGGTGAAAAGTGATTAACTACTTCGAAACTAAAATAAATTATTGGAAAGTAAAATAGTTGTAGCTACAACATTCTTATGAATAAATGTAAGTGCCAAAGTGAAACATTTTCCGTTTGTACAGATCGGTAAATAAATGAGCGATTAAAGCATGGTAGGTATCAGTATTTGGGTTAATATCCTACTAATATTATAAATGCGAAAGTTTGGATGGATGTTTGTCCTTCTTTCACGCAGAAAGTACTGGACGGATATTGATGAAACTTGGCAGCATTGTAGCTTATAAACTAGAATAACACATAGGCTATAAAGTAAATTGGTACAACTGGGCTAGGCCCTCATGGACCATCTCCCGGATGAGGGATGGTGAATGCACCCCTCAGCTCTCGATATAATGACGGCGGTACCGGGGCCCGCCATCGCCACACGTGGGCCGTATTCAAGCGCTCACAGCCCATGCGCCACTACCCCCCCCCCTCCCCCCAACCTTTCAGTCGCCTCTTACGACAAGCAAGGGATAGCCTCAGTTCTATTCTTGTGTTCGGATATAGTTGTACCCTACAGATTATGCCATCTATCCAGTTCCCTTGGAAATTTTAGAGTAAAATTATAGCACTGCAATGATGAAAGATTATTTTAGTTAGTCCAACAGTTGGTAAATCTATGTTTTGTTATGGAAGTATTTAATGCGTGTTTAAGTGTTCTATTTTTAGATTATATTGTTTGTTTAACAGCATTACGCATTAGGGTAACCGGTTGTGCTGTTTGTGTTGTGTGTGTAAATAAATAAAGTAAATAGGATTATCGAATTCACTCTTTATGGGGGGATAGTTCTCCTTCTGAAGGAAGAATTTATGTTTATAGTAACAAACATTCCAGTCGTTCCTGTATACAATATTATAGATACAGAATAACAGTATTACCTGTGTCCAAACGAGACAAACAGACAGACATTTCTCATAAAAAAATGTACGCTTTGTGATTCATTGCGAAGCACGTGGGTTGACCGACAAAAACGTATCAACACTCATTATCTTCAAACTGATATAACGAGTGGGTACTATTTCAATATTGGCAGTTGCAAATACCTGTGCCTTATTAAGAAGCATTAAATAATATAAGTTCTACAGAATTTCATAGTCATTATAGTAAAATACAAAAACCAGGAAAAATCGGTTCATAAAGGACAAAGTTATCCGCGAAGAAACATAAGAAAGAAAATATAAAGTTGAATTAAGAAAGACACCTTTTTGAAGTAGCTTAAAAAATAACGATTAAGTTGTTAACAGCACGGACTAACCCTGAATAATCTATGGAAGTAAGATAGTGCTGACCACGTCGGTTTTATAAATAGGTCGAAATCCGTAACTGACTGTTTTGTTAACTACAGACGCAGAAGACGAGATCGCCCCGATAGCATGACGACCAGGGTAGTTCTACAAAGGGAGAAGAGGAGAGCAAAGGACAGAGTCAATTGTCCAGAAATGGCAAATTTTCCATGATGTTTATGCAACAGATTTTGCACCTGCTATAAATAGGGATTAGAAAGAAGAATCAGCGAACAGTCCGAATGTCTCTCTGTTGTACTGAAATAACCCTCAATTAAAAAAAAACAGTAGGCACTAACTTGGCGCTGGCCTGGTCGATGACTGTGACAAAGTTGTCGGGGAACATGCCGCGGCGGCCGCGCAGCTCGCCGCGCCACCACCCGCCGCTGAGCTGCTCCACGTCGCGCACCACGTCGCCCACGCGCAGCGTCAGCTCGTCGGCGGCACTCGCCTCGTACGAGAAGTTCGCTATACACGACACTGTTGAAAAAATATGGAACGTTAGAATTTAGGATGTGTTAGACTCCGTTTCACAAAAGAAGTCCCCTCGTTTCCATACTTTCAGAATAGGGACCAAAAACAGCAGTAGACTCCGTTCCACAAAAGAAGTCCCCTCGTTTCCATTCCTTCCTTTCAGTATGGTAGCCACGGCTGTCTTTGGTCCCTATTCTGAAAAAATACTCAGTTCCCTCTCTCTCTCTTTTTTGGCGGTTGTCAGCAAACAAGTACGCGTACGCACAGGATTTTTTATTGCACAGTGATCAAGCATGGGGAAAACGAGTTCTCGAGTGGAGACCGCGCCTCGGCAAACGGAGTGTAGGACGCCCTCAGGCAAGGTGGACTGATGATATACGCAAGATGGCTGGCAGAAGCTGGATGCGAGAAGCCGAATACAGATCACAGTGGCGTGCAATTGGAGAGGCATATGTCCAGCAGTGGACAAGTATGGGCTGATGATGAACAAGCATTAGACCACCATCCTGTCTGATGTTAAGCATCCATGGCCTCTATGATGAAGCACACTAAACTTGTTCATTAGGTACCTATTTACCCCTGACTTGCAGGACTCCAGATTATACTGCGCAGGAAAGACGCATGATTTTATTAAATTAGTTTACACTGGTATAAACCAGTTTATAAGACAAAATACGCGCGTTTGGGCTACGTTTGTAAGTAAATAATATACTGTGGCTCCAATGAGCTAAGTTGGTTAAAATCGACCTGACGACAACACAGCGGTTCCATTTATAACGGTCGCTGAATTATCACTATACGTCATATACACAACGAATTTTGGACACATAAAAGTCCACCCAGGACTCGCTGGATAAAAGAATCCTTTGAAACAAGACCGTTGAAGCTGGCTGGCAAAACACCATCAGCAGACATCACCACACTATCAAGACAGTTCTCCAAGTTAAAGAGGACAGTTTGAAGCCTACCTCAGTTGCTCCAAAACCAAGTTGCCTGCACTTGGTTTTGTTTTTTTTTTTGCTTAACTTATGACGACGTTGACGACCGCGAAGCCCATAATTTATTTATTTATTCGTCTTTACTTATACCATTCCAGTGTGATAGTACAGCCAAATTATTATTATTTTTCAAAATCACCATAGCCAGCGGAAGGCAGCAGCCCTAGGTGGTTGGAACTTGTGAGTTCGAAAGTGAGTCTCAATTACTAGATGCTGCGATCGAGGCTGAGCGAAGTGGGTCTCCACTTGCTCCGCATGCGTGATTGTGTCGATGCGCAATCTCACTCCGCTGGGCAGCTTCACGTACACGACTCCATCCCACGTCGAGCAGCTGGAGACACCAAAGTGCTTGCGAACCCTTGAGAACACATTCTGTCGCGACCGTGTTAAGAATTCACTCAAGACAACACATGAAGACTCGAGCTTGGTCTTATTCTTCCAAACGGCCAGTTTGCTGGAATAACATGTGAACCGGACAAGTATTGGACGAGGTCGCTTGTTCTTTGGTTTGCCGTGGCGGTAGCAGTGACGTATAGAGGATTACGTACTGTTATGTCCTTCATTAACATAGGGCCGTTGATGATGCCGATGACTCTGGCTTCTAACTGTTCTCCGTCCTGTTCCTTAATGCCGCCGAACAGAAGAATTTTGCGACGGTTATGTGCTTCGAGGTCGTCGTGCTTAGTCAAGAATACCTGTACCCGACTGTGAAGTAACTGCAGCAGGGCCGAGGCTGGGCTGTGCGATGATGTCTGGTGAAGGTGACGGATTAGTCTGCTTCTGTGTGGCCTGATTCGGCCTCGAATTCGGATATTATTTTGTCAAGCGCGTCTTGAATTAACTTTTGTGTAGCCAGAAACTCTTGAATTGTCATTTTGTGTTTACAGTGAAGTTCAGTGAACGTAACAAATATGAACAGCTAATGTCCCATATTAATTCATAGGAGCCACTGTATGTAATTTCTTATACTTATAGATATAGCGAATATATTTTTACTGAATAGATTGTCCACGTTTTTCTGAGAACCTCCTGTCTGTTGTAGCTTTACATCGTAACAGTTCTGAATACCATCATTTTTCGGCCGTCGCGTCGTTTCGTGCGTTTAGTTTATGATAAACAACTTTTTCTTTCCTATTTGAATGCCGCAAGTTTTGCGATTAATTTCTGTATGTACATAGATAAACGAACACACGAGACAACGACAGAATATGTATATATTAGGTTACATTGAATAGACTTCAACGAGTACTAGTTGCACCAAGATTTTTTTTTAATTAATTAAAAAAAAACAGAAAACAAACACTACGCACTACACCTCACGCCTTTTAATCCCAAAGCGGGGTAGGCAGAGGCACTTAATAAGCAAATGCCCAAGGTTAACCAAGCGTATTTAACCTAACGTGACAGGGGGGTGAGCCCATCGCCGATATACGGTTCACACACCTTGTGGTGTGCGGGTTTCATCACGATGTTGTCCTTCACCGTACGAGCGTTGCGTTGCGTACATAGGCTCCGAAAAAGAATACAATTGGTACACATCCAGTAGCCGGACTCGAACCCGCGACCTCCCTGTTACAAGTCAAGTATCCGACAAACTGGACCACAGAAAACAAAATCCCTTGATATATCTGATTGGGACAACCTTTGAAATCTCTTCTTTCCAACAAAAACAGAATCACAAAAGTTGGTTTCATGACTTTCATCATACTGTATACTGTATAACTGTATGTAATAGCACTTATAACAATGAAGAAACAAATGATTTGATTTGGTTATTCACATACAAATATAAGAAAAAACATAATATGGTTGACGCAGGCGTTAAGAGGCCTCCCTTGCTGAAGAAACCGAATAGCTATATATTACTAGCCGACTGTAAACATTGTTTTGTCAATAAACATTATAAACAGTGTTTCTCTTAGTGTTAGTGTTTGTATTACTAAGAAGTTACTTTTAAAGTTATTTAGTCTACAACTAATATTTTTCAGAAAAAAATGAGACTATGTAAACAATGGCCCTTTATTTCAATTATTTGTTTGACTTCTGTGTCAGCAGTGCTGCAAAAATTTAGTGCATTGACATTATTGGGCTGTGCATGTTTCTGACAATACTTTATTTAGTAATAGGCATTTTAGATATAAGGGAGGGTCATCATTGTTATATTAGTGCTTTTTCATATAACAATAGATATAAATAGATAATATAGTCATCATCATCATCAATTTCCTGCCATTATCCCACACTAGGTGGGATCGGCATGACACATTTCAAATAGATAATATAGTATTACCATGGTATTCAGAAAGTTAGAACAGCTCTAGTGCACTGCTAGTGAAGGTCTCAACAACTGGTCAAATGTACACTAAACACAAACAAACCAGTCTAAGTTGATATACACACATCAAAAGTGTCTAGGGATCAAGTACATTTTAGAAGATTCCAATCAAGAATATATTTTACAAAAACTGAATTCATTCATAATTTATTCAAAATGTGGTGCTAAGTCATTGTTACAGGCATGGGGAATTAGGTAGGAGACCAATCCAGGGGATTAGATTTGATTTAACCCGGATATTACGGGAAAATAAAAATCGTCAGAATTTGCTGAAATTCAGAATATTATCTGAAAATGTCCTAATTATTCTCATAAAAATAGTTCAAAAATTCGGTCTTTTATGGAAAATCTGGAAAATAGTGTTCTTTTAAAAGTTACCTAGTAATAAATTAGATTTCTTTAGAGCTAAAAATGTTCTTGATCCCTAGACACTTTTGATGTGTGTATATCAACTAGTTGAAACTCAAACATGGAAACAAAATAGTATGTTGTGTTTTCTTTTGCAACACCAGCACCATACACATCTTTAATCCTTTGAGCCATTTCTGCAGCACTGGTGCCACAGTGGAACTCATACTCATAAATAATGCTATATTTAAAATTTCCATTTTGTGAAATAAATGACAGAAAAAATCTACTATATAGAAATAAGTCGGGTCTTCCTCCCTGACGCTATAACTTCAGAACGCACAAACCGATTTCCATGGTTTTGCATTTGTTGGAAAGGTCTCGGACTCCGTGAGGTTTATAGCAAAGAAAATTCAGGAAAAATTTCAACAGAAAAGCAAGTAAACGAAACGAACCCATTTGGTGGCGAAACGGAGTTCGCTGGGTTTGCTAGTTAATTATGCTTTTCAAAACACAAATGTATGAGTAAATAGCTGTTTAAATTTGTATTTGGAATTCCTGACCAAGAGAAGATATTTAAGACCAAAGTGGCCAGTACAACAAAACACCAACTTCATATGTAAAGATTTAATATTTTCTGGATATCTTTGTGAAAAGCATACTAAGTGATATAGTCAATGTTTGCCTATCAATGTCATGAAACTTTGAACCTATTGACATTTTATTTGTTATAGGAGCATAGAATTACCATTGGTTGTTAATTTTATTTGTAAAACACACAGTAAAATGTAGCCTGAGCAAAACTTGTGACTATTGAAACTGCATAGGGAAAAATACAGGTAAAATAAGAGAAATGGATTAGGCATTTAGTCTAAAATGATGATGAAGAGCAAGGAAGGAAAACTAATAAAAATTAACTTCATGGTTTAATCTTTGTCATACATGTACATATGAATCATACCGGTCCTCCCCTTAAGGTACATACAACAGTTGAGCTCTACAATCATCCATACTAATATTATAAATGAGAAAGTAACTCTGTCCTTTCTTTCACACCACGACTACTGAACCGCTTTAAATGAAATTGAGTATAGTTTTGAGTCTAAGAAAGGACATAGGCTATTTTTTTATAATATAAGTATACAGGCAAAACAATGCTTGCCGGGTCAGCCATTAATTTTATAAGATCAACATGTATATGTATACAATCATGCAATAACCCCATTATGAAAATATAGCTATCTCCAGAGTCAAATTACATCCTAAGGTTTAAGTGATATTATTTGAGGCCCACAAGCCATTTTTCCAATTGGAATATTTAATTATTTCACAACACAAAACTTTACATGGACACAAAACACAAATTGTATGTTTTGGAATAAAAAATTGTTGGCATAAGGAAATTGTATTGATATTTTTATTTATATCATACTACATTAGTAAGGTAGCATTTTGTGTAGTTAGGTACATATGTTGATACTAATAATCTAAAAATAAAATATAAAATAAATACACCACTGCTCACTTCTTCTTGCCTTTAATCGCAAAGAGGGGTAGGCAGAGGCACTTGCTAAAGCAAATACCCACGGTAGTTTTGTGATGAAACCCGCACACCACAAGGTGTGTGAACCCTATAACGGCGATGGGCTCACCCCCTGTCACGTTGGGTTAAATACGCTTGGTGAACCGTGGGTATTTACTAAATATCTACTACAGATTATAATGGATGATAAGTAACAAGCAGTGTTTCAATATTTGTTTAAATGAGCAAGTATGTAAACATATGCAGGAACTTACTTATAGTGACATCACAACATTGATGAGTCACACTCTGCCTCAATAATACATTGACCAATAGAACACTAATGACTATATCACTATAATGAAAACTGCTATTCATATGCGCCGAGACGATAGATAAAAAAATCTTAGATGAACTCTAAATAGGTACGCTACATACGAATTAATTGAGGTGACGCCCGAACACCAAAAATCTAGATTACCTACATTTTACAAAATACAGTGATTTTAGAAAAAAATGTTTTTCAAAGCGAAGAGCATTATAATAAGAAGTATAAAAAAGATTAAAATCAAATGACAAAGTATACCAAGCAACTCGCTATGTACACAAACAATACACTTTCACACTAAAACTGGGGTACTCACCCTTTTGATTTACATTTGCATCCATTTCCGTATTGGGTATGATAAATTTACCATAGGTATCACTTTACACACATTAAATAATTCTCACATAACACGCGTTTCCTAAATAAAATACTAACACATCACAGAATAAAAATATTTTCCAAAAATCCAGGAAAAATCAGAGCGATTAAAGACAGACATGTCATGTTTCCAAATCACGTCAAATGACTGATTTTTTTTATAGTATATTGGACGTATGGCAAAGAAGAATACGGAGAGGGCAAAATGGACACTCAAGCAAAGTATTATTTACAAATGGCTTCATGCTTATTGATATTTAGAATTTACCAGAGATAGGTGCAAATTAAATCTATTTGGATATCAATAAAGGGAAATAAGTCTACAGTTTTAAAGAATTGGCGATTAATCTAGCACAGAATGCACTACTGCGTGGTGCGTAACGGATATAATGTCAGTAGTAATTGACAACTAAACTGTCAATAAAAATTATTGACAGGCACTCTTCTACAGAAAGGCCAATTTCATTAAAAAATATAATTGTTTTTGACTGCGTTTCTTCGCAGTCTTATTTACTAAAATGCTCAGTAGACACTTATTAGCCAGAGCAATTCTTTTACGCCAGCAAAAAAATGTAGCAGACAATTTGAAACAAACTAAGCGAAATGCTGGTCACGGGTAAGCGAACGTTTTGCAGTGTTGTTGTCATGTTATGTCATAGGCAGGCAACCTCACTTCAATAGGAACTGCCTTGAGAGATATAGAAAATTTTATTAACATGCTTTTTCAGCACTTGGAGCTACCGCATGCCACCACCGCAGCCATCGAAGAAATCTAGAACTTTAGCGTATGTTGGCGGTGGACTAGCATGGTATTGGATACTATACCACATTGCAACAGAGCCAGAGCACATCTATGTACGTATACTACATTCTTAACTAATTTTAATACAATTTAACATACTATGAAATTGGTGGTTTGAAACAAACCATTAACATACATATATCTCTGTATCAACAACAATCATATTACCTTGTATACTCAATTTTATTGTACACAAGATGATTGCTTATAATGTATTTATTGAAATATTCAAGAGGACAAATAAAAGATTATACATTGCTAGGATCTGACAGAAATATACTATATGGGGATTAAGAAAAAAAGCTCTTTTGATCTCATGTGTGTATACCTAGATGATATGGGGCTTTTCATGCAACCCCAACCACCCCAGCTCCTTGAACGAACCATAACACTGATGCACTGGTCCTAGATGCACAAATGGTGAATATCAGCATGAGTGAACTTCAAAGACGGCTCCTACCAACATTCTTGGAGATCCCTTCTACTATTCTACATTTGTCCATCCTCTACAGTAAGGCTGACATAAACCATTATTGCATTTGCACTATTCACTTGAGATTTGGGGGGAATTCACAAACACAAAATAGGTACCTACTATAATTTTTTTGTGGCCCACCAGTATTTAGTAATTTCTATTGGCCCTGGGTCCCATCTAGTTTGGACATCCCTGCTCTAGAGTTTTAGTACCTAACTGGAATGTTATATTGTATAGTATGTTATTGAGTTGCCCTTATTTTGCAGGGAGAATGGCCGTATGTAGACCCAAGCACTTGGACCGATCAAGAACTGGGCATCCCACCAGACAGTGTTGGACCTCTGAAGAAATGAAGATTCACAGATTTTATTTATATGTAGCTAATGTATTGTAAAATAAAGTTTCAATTATGTTATCTGGGTTTTTATTACAAACTAGTGGACAACCCGCAATTTCATTAGCATAGTTTCAGTATGTCATACAAACTATAACACCCTCTATACTGCACTAAGTTCCACAGGAACGGGATAAAAAGTATCCCATGTTATTCTCCTGGTTCTTTGCTACGTCCCCACCAATTTTCTGCCTAATCGGTTGAACCTATATAAGTTTAGTGTTGTAACAAACCCGTCTTTTCTCGTTCTTGACTTATAAGTTTAGTGTTGTAACAAACCCGTCTTTGTTTTATATATATAAATTTTAAAAGATTCTTAGGTAAAAATTAAAGAAATAAATATTGGTAATACAATGTGCTTACCTACATCATTTTATATGTAATTCCCGGCATTACATATTCAAGTTTATTTTGTTTCTCTTTCACCCAAAAACTACTGAATGATTAATTTCAGTGAAACTACAATATCCCCACAAAATTTGGAATAGCACAAGGGCTATAATTTTGTCCCTAATTCGCCATGGCAATGGCATGAACTGCAGAGGTACATCTGTCACCATATTTTGTAACACATGTCCAGGACCTTTGGAGTCATGACTTCACGCATGTCCCATTTGTTCTATAGACCAAGATTCCCACTTTTCCAAGGAAAAGAAAAGAACAAAGGCTTAAATGACATGCTGAGCTAACAACAAATAGTAAAAATATCTGTGATATGGGGCCACCTCCAGAGGAATAGGACTAAGGCTTAACATTTTGGCCGCCAGAAGGCTTATTTTGTTTTCACAATTTTGAATTCTGCTCTGATAATCATAAATTTGTTAATTGAGTCTAATTTATAAGACATTTGCGGTGAAAAGGTTAAGTCTTATGCAAAAAAAGTCTAAATTGCTTTCTACTTTTTATTGAATGAAACAATAAGATATTTATCTATTTACCTAACTATCTATTTTCTAAATAAATAAAGTATCACTATACATCACTGCTCTAATATTCTAGGAAGACTTGAGAATTATTTAAATTGCTATTTTGTAAAACATTATCAGGTCAATCAATTGGTTATCCTTGCAATGATGGAACCTTACAACTTTGGAAATTAAATTAAAGGTGTGAAGTGTATATATTTTACAGTGCTGTAGGTAAAAGCCTGGATTTTATCTGACAACTCTAGATTATGCTAATGAACGTATTTAACACATAAAACAGTGAATTTAACAAGCACTACTCTATGGATAGCCAGAGTTATATTTTTATCTTTCTAAGCTTAAATTATGTATGTACTGTATTCAGGTTTTAATTTCAAGGCATTTTGGTATCCATGTCACCTCATAAAATCTTAGAAATTCATAATTTCCAACCTAGGAATCATAAGGTTTTATTAATTTACAAAAACTTTGTGACTAGTTTGTTGTTGGATCCTGGCAACATCCTTTGCTTTTCTTCCCTCTCTTTATACCACCTTCAGGGATGGCAGCATCATTGTATGGTGTATTATCAATCTTCAAGGTCTCGGGTAATATTTTTGCCTCTGTGAAAGAAGTATGATGCAATGTGTGAAACTTAAAGAATATTACAGATTTCATTTGCTATATAAAACCATTAATAACTTTAAAAAAGAAAAAAAAAAGAACAGGCTTCTCTACTGTACACTACAATAAAACTGTTGAGGTTTTCTGATGCCATTGTCAGAACTGAAAGAATTTAAATGGGACCACATGGGAAGCACAAGCTTTTAATTAAAAAAAGAATCATCAAAATTGGTTCAACTAGTTAGTGATAAGGTAACAAACAAAGAAAAATAAAGTTGAGTTTCAGAACCTCATCTTTTTTTTAAATTGGTTAAAAAGTTGGAATACTGTAATATGTTCACAGTAAATGGAAGGAAATGTCTAATCAGCAACTCTTGCAGTGGGATCCAGTGGGCTGTTATAATTATGTGAATAGTAGACTCACCATATACATGGTCTCGAACTCTGTGAGCTTGAATAACTTGTGTCCTCAACTCTACTTCAACATCTTGCGCATATTTGATCAACTGTAAATAAAACCATATTGTTGCAGTTAAGCACATAATCTGATATATAACTACACACTAGTGGACGGCCTGCAATTTCATTTGCGTAGTTTCAGTATTGCATAAAACTATAACATCCTCTATTTAGTGACAAGTCCCAAAGGACAGGGATAAAAATAGTAGATAGATAGCTGCTATATCCTTTCTTAGGGTCTAAAGATTGTCTGTGCCAAAATACATCAAAATGGTTTGAGAGGTTTAAGCAGGAAAGCGTAACAGACAGACAGACAGAGTTACTTTCGCATTTAGTAGGGATAAGTAAAATTGTTTGATAATGATTCAGTAAAATAATGTCTTATATACTCACAGCTTTAATTGATTCTTCATTATCAACATTACTATTTTTAACAAATTCCTCATTAATTTTGAGTCTGGCTGCTGTTAAAGCTCTGTCGTCTCCTTCAAAAACACGTTTTCTTGTACGATGGAGATTTTTAAAACTTTGTAAAACCTGAAAAGTGAGAATATTAGGCATTCTAAAGTTATTTTTATTTTTAATACTAATGTATTATTGTACTTATAAATTTCTCACCATTTTCTTTAAATTGCTCATGATTTATCAATTAATCTAGTACAGTATTTTATGAACTAATTCGCTGCAGCGTGAACTATTAACCAAACATAAATTTATTCTAATTGCACATTTTAATAAGTTTTGGTATATTTTTGTGCATCGTATAGGCATTGCATGACATTATATTAACTGACAGCCATAGCTGACAGCAATGTACCTTGATTGACAGCCTGCTCATTCATAATGAAAACTGAGGTCGACCCGTCGACCGGGGGTTTGTTTACGTGTTTTTATTGCTGAAATTTTGATAGAGCATTCTGTGATAAAGTTGTCTCGTGACGATACGCTGCAATAAATTTGTGTTTTAAAAATGACTAAAACAACTTGTACTCTGCAGGCAGTGGCTTTTTTGGTAAGTTATGATTTTTTCATAAAACTTTTTGGCTGCAGAATATAAATTATAACTGAATAATTTATTTAATTTTACATACTGTTGTAGTAATTTGTCGAATCAGAGAAATATAATATTCTATTATCTTATCATTACAGGATCTACTCGCAGTCAGTCTCATCATTCCACTTATTCCGAACTATGCTAGGCAAAATGGGGCCAATCACATTCAAGTTGGTCTCTTGGGTTCTGTTTATGCTGGTTTCCAGTTAGTTTCGGGACCTCTTATTGTAAGTATTTGCATTATGTTATCCTCTTCAAAAACTTGATGAACTTGCTCCTGACATTCCTGTTGTCTGTTATTCCTGCCAATGGCAAGCTGTTGACTTGAAAACTGAGTTGAGTAGATGTCAGGAATGCTGCGGAGGACAGGATGTTGTGACAACTTTGTGGGATGCAGGAGGGGACAGTGCTTTGTCATATTCACTATGGCAATATGGGCAACCTCTTAAAGCTATTCTCTAATATTTGGGCCAGTCAATACAAATTAGTGCCCTAAAATATAAGTTATTATGATAGAGAATATACCTAGCCCATTCAGTAGGTAGCACAGAAAGTAGGTGTAAAGTTAAGGTTATGTGGGTATCAAGATTTTTCTCCTAAATATAATTTTTAATGAAACACATTGCTACTTAACATCAGACAGGAAGGTGGTCAAACTGTTCTTCACTGTGTATAAAAAATATAAATGATAAAATAATTTTGTATATTTCAGGGAAGTTTAAGTGACATTAAGGGAAGAAAACTGGTGCTAATAGTGACCATATCACTATGCAGCCTGACATATTCAATGTTTGGATTTACGTCTTCTGTAATAGTTATGTTGCTCTTAAGAGCCATCCTAGGTGAGTGTGTAGATTTGTTAGTGATTTGAAACCTGCTGTACTAAGCATGTACAAATGGGCCTCTTTTTCAAAGCCTATGTATGCTTTCCAGTGAAGGAAAATGTTATGAAATGTAAACCTTATGGTTCACACACTGACAGATTGGGTTAAATGCTTGGTGAACAATGAGTGTTTGCTTAGCAAGTGCCCCCTTTCTTTGCTAGTTGATTAGAAGCCATTTAAATAAACTGGTAATGTAATGATCTGCCAGTTCTTGATCATACCCACACCCTGAAGTGCTTTATACTTTACTAAGTGTCTCGGCAAACATTTGTTTAGCAATATAATGCCGTTTTTGTATCCCTTGTATTGGAAGAAATACACCTTTTAAACCTTCCCTGAAATAAAATATATCTTCTATCTATCTATATTATAATAGAACAGGGTCCAAAACTGTACATTGATTCTTTTTACGCGAAAACCAGTGGTGTAAGTATATCAAATTGCCGTTACAGAAGCCGAATTTTATATTTTTTGAAAAATAATCTGTCTGTCCGCGAATCACATCAAAACGGCTGGACAGATTTTGTCGATATTTGGCACGCAGACCTTATACACCGGAATAACATTTAGGCTAAATTTTATCTCCCATTTAAATTTGATTCATGTAGGATCATCGGAAAACCGCAATTCCCAAACGGCTGCACATATGTTATGAGAAGGAATTATGCACGGAAGATAATTAAACTGTATAAATCATAATACAGACTGATTACAGATTATATTGGCAAAACTATATGTATACCTAACAGTAATACTGAAGACTTGATGTCCCAGTCTTTGTAGGTACCTACATACATTCCAGGACTAATTGAGATTGTGCCACTTGTGATTTTTTTTTAATGCCTCTTAAAACACAGATTATATTGGCAAAACTATATGTACCTATACCTAACAGTAATACTGAAGACTTGTATGTCCCAGTCTTTTTGTAGGTACCTACATACATTCCAGGACTAATTGAGATTGTCACTTGTGATTTTTTTTAATGCCTCTTAAAACACAAGCAGTGCTGGACTAAAAAATAATATTTATTTATTTCATTCGCGTAGTTCCAGTATTTCATACGAACTAGTAGCACAAATCGTGACATACCTAAAAGCCAATCTGAGGACGTGCGTGCTAGGCCTTCTCTGTAGCGATTTGATGTGCATTTACTTAGTATTAATTGAGGGCGTCAGCGCTAAAGTGGCCTAAGCCACAGTTTTAATATTCCGACTTCGTAAATTTACTAAAAACATTTTAAAATAATAAAAAAAAATAAAGAATCCATAATTTTAAGTAAAAAATAAACATTTGAACAAAAATAAGCTTCCATAAAATATCTACATACGTAAGTCAAACTCATTATTCTAAAAAGTCATATATCTCCATACTGATTGGTCTAGGGTTAGGCCACTTAAGCGCTGAGAGCCTCAATTTGATGTGAAGTAATAACTTGTGGACTCCACGCGACTCCACTTATAAATCTATTACCCTCTACATACATAGTGACGCGTTCCAAAGAATCGGGATAAAAAGTGTCCTATGCCCGTCTCCTGGTCTTGAGTTTACACCCCACTAATTTTCACCGTAATTGGTTCTAACGTTTTTTAATTTATTTCCTTTGTTCGGTTAAGGACAGGTTCTGTTAACGGCAGATTCTGTTCAAGTCAAATTCTTTTCAAGACAGATTCGGTATACGACAGATTTTGTACAGGCAAGTTCGTAATTAGGTTGATACTTTTATTAAACTTTACCTACTCAAATAGTAAATAAAAATTGTTGCCGTTTAATTCCCGTAAATCCACGAAAAATGCAATTCGAGCTAGCAGTTAAGAAACATCTGGTTTAACTTCAAGAATGGAACCGCATGACATCACTTCGCGTTGATTGTCATAGAAATAGGTACCTACGTGTATTAGAATCTTTAGAACTCGTCTGCCAAGTCAAGGAAATTACTGTGTTTGTGTATTACTGAACTTGGCTGCACTTCTGTCCTAAACCGAATCTGTCGTAAAAAGTATCTGACTTGAACAGAATCTGGCGTTAACAGAATCTGTCTTAAACCGTATAAAGGTTTTATTTATAGTGTAACTAGCTGACCCGGCAAACGTTGTTTTACCAATATATATAATTAACAGTGTTTCTCTGATATTATATGCATGCATTATACATATAAACCTTCCTCAAGAATCAATCTATCTACTAAAGAAAACCGCATCAAAATCCGTTGCGTAGCACTAAAGATCTAAGCATACATAGAGACAGACAGCGAGAGGCGACTTTGTTTTATACTATGTAATGATTAACACAACTTTCTTTTATTTATATAGGTAGAAAATTAAATTATTTCTATATTAATCCCAGGTCTTGGTTTTAGGGTTGTTCAAGCAGACACAGGGGTTAGTGAGAGCTATGGTAGCAGACTATGTTAAGGATGAGAAAGAACAGTCTATACTGTATGGGAGGCTTGCTGCAGTGTCTGGTGCGGGAATGACTCTTGGTCCTGCATTAGGAGGGCATATCATTGAAGATAACCCAGAAAATGGATTTCAAATAGTTGCAGCTGCAGTCGGTGCTGCATTTGCTTTAAATACAGGTAATAATGATAAGAGTTTATACACATAAGGATAATTTAGTTATCATAATAATTTTATGTTGGATAAGAATATTTATTATTGGGACTTGGGTACATTGTTATCAATATTTTTAACATGATAATACTGTTTTGCTACATACACAAGTCATAGCTTGTTGATTATGAAAGAAAATGTAAAAATATTAAGTTTCTAATGGGGTATATGGTGCAAATTTAGTAAAGAATAAACTCGAAAGTTACCTTTGTTTATACTCAATGTTTTAACACAGTTGCTTGTGTAATGCTCTCAATTACTAGTGTGTAAATCATGTTAAAAAAATATGTGCTATGATTGGCTGTTTATTGCTACAACAAAACTTTATAAATTGTCATTTCTTTCTTGGAGCACTTTGTTAAGGTAGCTAATATAATATTTGAATATGTCTCGATGTCACAAAATGACACATCCAATTTTATGCTTCTGATGTTGAGACATCTACAGAGCCTGTACCTCTACTGCTTAATATTAGCAGATAAATATTTTTTGGTGACATGGTGTTGGGTTCACCCCCTGTCACACTGGTTTTAGTACACTTACAAGTACCTCTGCCTACCCCACTTTGGGATTAAAAGGTGTGAAGCGTATAAAAATAAATAAAAAATGTGTTTTTTCAGGTCTCGCATATTTGCTGCCAAATACAAAACAACATCCCGGTAAAAGAAAACCAGCTAAGAATCAAAATGATGGCAACATCCTACAATCAGCAGTAACAAGTCTCAAGCAGTCTGTGATAGAATTATGTAAAATCCAGTGGTCTGCCTATTGGCAGATATTCCTACTAAAAGCCTTTCTTGGCATAGCTATGGGTGTATATTATTCAAATTATGCTGTGTACCTTAAGACTGTATATAAACTGTCACCAAAATATGTAGGTTATGTAATATCATTCCAAGGCACAATTGGTGTATTGTCCAGTTATTTTATTGGCTTCATAAATAGTTTTTACACACATGACAAGGACTTCAGTCAGAGGAATTTCCATGTTTTAATTGTTGTTACTTTATCATTCCTTGGTATGATACTTTCTACAAATTTTTATGTTTATTCTGCTTGCCTAGTACCATTGGCCATGGCAAATTCTATAGGGAGGTTAGTGTCCTTAGAAATGATATTAAAGAAAAGTCA
>SJJU01015590.1:0-20226 GCA_012932125.1 Conopomorpha cramerella
TCCAGCTTCTGCCAGTCATCTTGCGTATATCTTCAGTCCCCCTTGCCTGAGGGCGTCCTACACTCCGTTTGCCGAGACGCGGTCTCCACTCGAGAACTCGTTTTCACCAACGGTCATCGGTTCTACGGCTAATATGGCCGAGCTGATGAGCTATGACGATGACTTTGGTCCTCCTGACTGAATCCTACCAAGTAAATACTAATAAAGTACTCTCGAATAATTCCAGTGGCATCCCCCCCGCCGCACTGCGGGCAGTGCTCCCGGCGCGAGCTGGAGTACTGCGAGACGCGCGCGCTGGCGGACCACTGCTGCTGCGAGCGGCAGTACGTGCCGGAGCCGCTGCCGTGGCTGCCGCACGTGTGCTTCATGGGCCCGGAGCCGTGCCGCCCGCTCACCACCGACTGCGCCAACTACGCCCGCCTGCTCGAGTGCTGCTGCCTCACCAAGTTGGCGCAGAAGTGTTAGTATTGCTGCTCTACGTTATCGTAATTAATTGTACAAATGTACTATAATACAATGGAGGATTTTCAAATACCAAAAATACCTTGTCTAGTAGGTAGGTCTAACTAGACCAGGGTGACTTCTGTTAGTTATATTTTACTTAGTACATTTTTATGTTATTTGTGTAAGTTATTCAAACTTTTGTAACATGTAAACAAACAATAAACAATTTAACTGTCAGCTGCATTAGTGACTGCTTGAAATTAGTAATTTCGCCATCTGTAATAACTAAGAGGAGCAAGGGCCCTGAAAATTCTCCATTGCTATGCAATTTGTTCCAGGGTTCATGTTTGAAACTAACCTACTCAGTAATCATTTTAAGATCCTGTACAATAATTCAGGGTCTAAGAACCTTACCTGATAATAATAGTACTAACTATATTCAGAAGATATGCCAAGCTCGACTAAACTTGTCAGTTGTATGTCAAATGCTGAAAAACCGATTGTTTGTAAAAGTGACAATACGTTTACTGGGAATAGATATATAAGAGCTCTTGGGCATTAGGCTGGCCACATTTCGGCGACATCCGCACTAAACTGTCAAGTCCTAGAAGGCGTCATGTCTCCAAAGGTTTTATTTATACACTTGGACATAAAACACACACACACACCTTTGTACCACCACACCACACCACACCATAGGCTCTGAAAAAGAGTCCCATTGGTACACGCCCAGTAATTGATCCGAGATATTCCCACCCACTTTCCCACCACTGTGATTCCTGTTAGAGTCAGGATCTACAGCGGCATCCAGAATAGTCAAGAGCTCAATCAGTGACGACTGGGCTAGATCCCGGGGGGGGCTAGCCTTCTGTCTTGGATCCCACATAGTTATTAAACTAATGACGGTATAGAAATAAGAAGAAAAAATATATATATGCGCTGCATTGCAATGCATACATACGATTTTTTTTACACGCCCAGTAGCCGGACTCGAACCCGCGACCTCCCAGGTCACAAGTCAAGGATCCGACCAACTGGACCACAGACGCTTTTGCGCGGTTATATTAATTCCATTAGAAATTCCGGAGGTCCGAGTTTACTTGTATATATTATGAAATTGACTGAACTTATCCCGAACGCTGTACTCAAAATATCCCTGTCTCACGGCAATGGGGTTATTAGGTATACCAAAACTAGTTGTTTCGTATTTTGCATACAAGTGACAAGTTACGATGAGCCTGGTATATCTGCTAGTGATTCTGCGTTTATTGGCAAGACCGTTACTGACTATGGATCTCCATGTTTCCAGGGAAGGCCATCCTGTCATCATCAGTGCGGCCACATCCGCTGGGCGTGGCCACAATCACAGCCGCCGCCGCCGCCGTGCTGGCCGCGCACGCGCTATAACTCAAGCAATGCTTGTGCGATCAACAGTGCCTAACATCCGACAGGATAGATATCTTACAAATACACTTACCTATCAAGATATATTTGTAATAATGCATTTAAAATGGCAATAATGGATTATTATGTTACCAAAGTTTATTTTTCTAATTAGATATTCTTGAACAGAACAGTATTAACAGTTTAATAAGAAATGGCTTCTGGAAATCATTGTGAAAACAAATCACACGTGCAGTGCATATAGTCTACTCGTTAATTTCGGATACAATCGGCGCGAACTGACGCAGTATATTACAGAAATTAAAAATATTAAAGCATAACACGGCAGGAGGGTGGTCACATGAAAGATAATGAGCACGAACATGTTTGGAAATCGACTGGTCAAAATTGTTAGGAGTTTTAGACGCCCCTTTGATTCCACAGTAGGCCTAGCTCACGCATAGAGAAAGACACGACATACATAGAACAAATACACGCTATGATTGGCTCCTTCCGGCTGATTAGGTATTATTCTAAAAATGTACCGATAAGATACTGTACTAACTCTAAAAAGTACTTTTCCCAAAATGACAGATCTTCTTACTAGCCTTTTATGTCTGAGTCTTATATTATAAATGTCTGATAGATTGAGTACAGTTAGCAGCTTGTATAGCTGTATAAATAATAATATATTATTTCGTATAAATAACCCCTCCGGCTGATCAAATCCCCTCTCGAAATCAATCGTGCTTGGGTTTGAGTTAGTACAGTATCTTAACCGGTACATTTTTAGAATAATACCTAATCAGCCGGAGGGAGCAAAACACGCTATGATTGGCTGCTATGTCACAACTTGTTTCCACAAATCGCAGCGCATTATATCTCTTGTCATTTCTTTCTTGGGGCGCCGCGCGCCGTGCTACGGGGGCTGCGAGTGATCTTAAACTGCTTTATTTAAAAAAAATGTAACGAGTTTTTACAGTGTTCGATGGGCTAAATTAATATAAATATCAAAGGTAAAAATTATACTCTGTTCTCTCTGTATTACTATTTCGTAGTTACACCGTCGTTATTACCTATATTAAAAGTACACAAGTACCTCTGCCTATCCCCCTTTGGGAGGAAAAGTGGTGATAGGATTTATTTTTAAAGAGTACACACATTACACTCTCTGTACATTATGCGAGTGGAAAATCCTTAATTTCCTCAAAGTTGTTAGCAAATAGCTACGTAGATATGTATGTAGTTTAACAATCCTACAATTATTACTAGAGAACAAACGCTGAATGACTTTTAATTTAAGTCAATAAAACCATTTGTTTTAAATGAGATCACATAATTATTATTAAGTCTAATTTACGATAAAATCGGTGTACATTTCTTTATTTTTCCTTTATTATATAATTTATTATTAAATAATTAATGTGTAGACACCAAAGGTGCATTAGTTTAGATTGAATTAACCTATGGTTATTTTTAGTTTCGAATTTCCAGAGCTTCCCTTTTTTCATTTCAATTGAAAATCCCTATTTTTATAATAATGTATGTATTGTATGCGCGTGCGCAGATGAACAGTAAATTTTTACAATTAATGACATCACACAATGTGCCAGGGTTTTGGTGGGCACCTAAGAATATATGTTGTGTAGCAGGAAGTTCAATAGATTTCTTTAAGGTGCTTATATACTTGAGCTTTGACTTATATTTTCGAACATTCGCCGTTTTTATTCGCCGCATTTAAGTATTTGTCGAACTGAAATATTGTTCTAGTCTCAGACCAAAAAGACTTCCAACTGACGTTTACAATAGAACGAGATGACAATATGCAAAATATGCACGAGTAGAAGAGTAAAGAGAGAGAGGCAATAATATCTGCTGTCCTTTACTGGATTCACACAGTCAAATTAGTAGTATAATTAATGACAGTTTGAATAAAGAAGTACATCATATTCCAAACATTCGCGAGATTATTTACTACTGAATTCTCAAGTCTATCAGCACCTTCGCGTTTGTTAACTTCAAAGTACAGATTAGTTTATTAACACTTGTCGACAGTTGATTTAACACTATAGGATTTTTATTTGTTTTCACGTCGACAGGCGAGACGTGTCCCCGAAATGGTTAAACAACAACTATTAAATGAACCTAGTAATAAGTATGTAACGCCTGCTTGCTGTAGAAACCACTACGTAGATATGTTGTTCACCTGATACCCTGCTACTATTTTTGCAAAACTAATGTATTACTGTACCTATATTATATTTATGTATTGAAGTCGATGTGAAATACAGCCGCAAGACCAAAGTCAATATAAAAATTGTTACCAAATTTACGTGAGTATTTAATTTTTACCTAGTTCCTTATCCTCGTGTTCATAAAGGTAGAACAGCGTTGGTCCACTCTGTTAGGCAAGGTTTCATAACCTGTCAAATGTACGCCAAATACGGACAAAAAAAATATATGTTGATGTACCTCAACTAGTAGTCAAGGTTTTAACTTTACCTATAAGCTACAATCTGGTAAAATTAGACAATATTTTGATCCGAAAATCTTATTTAAGAGCAGTCCATGGAAACTTCAGAAAAGCATAATAAATTTTACTAGTTGCTAAGCCTTAGTCTTCCTTAGGTCTAGCTTCATATTCCACGCTCTCGATGCTCGTTTTATTCCGTACAGTGCCTTTTTTAATAGGCAAACCATGTTCTCTTTACCATTAACCACAAATCCTTCATCATTATTGATCAGCGTTCTGATGATGGTGATGAAACTAAAAAGAAAACAGTCTTCAAGAATATTATGTCCCTTGGACGCTATGGAAACTCGACACAGTTAATTACTTACCAGCTACAGCCGACTTCTATTACTTTACCCGTGAAGTTTTCCAAATGAATGGTAATTTTACTAACAAAACAATAACGCCGAGGACCCGACGCGAAGTCTCCGTAATGTGATCGTCATACTCCAGAAAGGGGAGTGGTGACCAACAAAACAGGGATGGACAAAGACAATTTGTATGGAGTCAAGAAGACGTGTGCGTTGAAAAGAGGCAGGTGCAAGTAGACGCGCACGTCTCCAGAGAATGGCCCGTACGCCGAGAGGCAGGTAGGTCGCGGGTAGTGGTGGGCCCTGTAATTTAACAATACATTTAAATATCAAAGATTCAGACTACGTATATTGTTAAAGGCTTTTGAGAGGGAACCTGCCCAATGTAATATTTCAACCCACTTACCTGGGAAACTGTCATAGCTAAAACATGAAAAAGTAAGGACTAATATACTATTCATAATTAATGTAGATATAATAAATATATTTTCTAGCCCTAATTAATTAATCACGAATGCGTGCATACAGTGCAGGTACAAATCCTATTGTTTCCATAACACGCGAGGTCGCAGTAAGCACAAGTACAGTGTTGCTATTTCTACTGTGACAGGCGCTGCTTACTGATTCAAATAGGAGAGTGATTCAATTTACCTATTACCTTTGTGGTTGCCTATTCGCCTCGAAGGTAAAAAGGTAAACGAGCCGGAAATGTATGCAAGCCGTCTTCACGGCACGATTGGATAGCTGTTTGTGGATTTCACGATGATATCCACGGTTTTGCGTCTATTGATACGTAGTCTTAATCTTTGTACTCCTCCAAAATAGGCGAAATCCAGATGAATTCATCGGCATAGCCATCTGCCAGCATAAATTCGACATTCAGAACAACAACTAACGAATAACATGAGAACGGTGGAGCCAACAGAATGGTGTAGCAAGAAGCAACGTGTGGTGAACCCGCAGTTCGGGCAGCCCGGAGTGGGGCGGCTGGAGTCACGTCTCCGCCGCAGTCTGCGCGCCGCCCTGCGCGAGTACCTGCGCCACAGCAGCCTCGGCGGTGTTAAGAACGCACTCGACGGCTACGACATGGGAGGCATGAGGAACATGGAGTAAGTAGGATACATAAAAAAGCACACAATAAACTGGCGTTTACCGGTTGTCTATTCTTCTGGTATGCCTATGGTTTAACTGTTCTGATTGTTCCTGATAAGTAGCTAGCTCAAATTATAATACCTCATCTAATCTGGATCCCTTACATTATATCGTTATATTGCAAGTAAATGCCTAGTAACATAATTTTAACTTCCCTCCCAGACACACATGACATGGATATTTGTAGTTAGTTTAATGTGCATGGATATTAGTAATTATATCCTCTGAGATAAGAGTATCGATCGATGAAGGACAGTCTTAAAGTTATCCGTGTCCACTCTAAAATTACACCTAAAATTGTTAATTATTGATACTTAGAGAGATATAAAAATAAAAAAAAGTTGTGTAGTTATACGAAACCACGGTAAAAGTTTGAGACGATGCATGTAATAAAAGTGAAGACTAGTCACCCCTGCCGATGTCTGGATAGATCATGAGGCGAATGAGTTCACGGAGGTAGTAAAACCAGATTCAGTAGAAGTAACATTGTCAGCACGCTTTGCCGCGTGGCCGTATTGGTGTTGGTGGTGCTGGGCGTGGCGACAGCGGGAGGGTCGTGCTGGTGGCGCCTGGAGGCCGCGCCGCGCGCCGGCGTCTCGCTGCCCTTCCAGGAGCACTCCATCGACAACATTCACTTCCCCGCCGTCGCGCTCTGCTCCTACTCAATCCTCAGTAAAGCCAGAGTTACCAATTATGCGAACTATTTGTACGAGCAAAGGTAACATTTCGATTACATGTTAAATATTTGTCATGTATTTATTTAAGCTACGTGTGAAATTGATGGGCGGTAAAATTCTGTATACGACCCCTGGATAAGGGTATCCAGTGGCTCTCTATAGTGAAACATAACATTATGAGAGAACTTGTATGGGTATGCAGGCGTGTCTGGCTTCTTAGTACCCAAAAGAAATAACGTTTACCAACATAATTACTCGTAGTATCTACTACTTTTCAGATTACTGTAGGAACAAATCAGTCTTCGTCGCTCAGCGTTGAAGAAGTAAGCTGAAGTCTTACACAGACCAATTTGCAGCGAGGTAAATACAATAGCATATGGATGTTTCACAGAAAGCAGAGTTCGTACATCCACTTCTGGGCGTGGACACCTCGCCGGTTCTACCGCGAGCTGATGAAGTTCGCGGCGCTGGTGGACATGACCGCGCCTAACATCGACAAGGAGTTCATGATCTTCCTACGGGAGGTCGACCCCGCGCGGGGTTACAATGTTACTGACCTTATGTACAATGTAAGATTATCTTAATTCGCTATATTATATAGGTTACTGCTGATATCTGTTGTTTGGGCACAAATAACTAAATATTCTAAAATTCAGATATCTATCATTAATATAAAGCCAAGCAGATAGATATACTGCATCGTTTGCTGCAGATGAACACTCCATGCTCGGAGCAGCTGGTGCACTGCAGCTGGCGCGGCGTGGACACTCCCTGCGAGCAGCTGTTCCAACTTCGCGCCACGCCGCTCGGCTTCTGCTGCACCTTCAACTCTAGATACGAGTAAATACTCAAACTTAAACTGATTTTTGCAAAAAAATATACTGATTTTATCACCTTGTTATACTTGAGATAGCAAATATACATTCTACAGTAGGCATTTGATAAGACAGTATAAATTATATTAATTTGTAGAAACGCAGACCACGATAATCCAGCACAGAAGCTGGGGGTGGTGGGCCAGGACGAAGGATTGTCCGTCATCGTGCACCGCAACGAGGAAGTTGCATATCGTCGTCGCTCCGGATCTGGCACCGAGGTGGGCTGACCTTTAGCTACCAAAATATATAGTAGTTGCAAATTCTCCCCTTGATGCCTGAATAAGTCACGGCGCAATTGGAACATACGACACAGGTGCTCCTGTTCGACGGCCGCGAGTACCCGCTGATGGAGAGCGGCTCCGTGCGCAGCTACCCAGCGCCGATCAATGTGTCTGTGTTCGTGGTGCTCTCAGCGTACGAGCAGGTCGCTGAGAAGGAGATTGAGTTTGTCCCCACTGTGCGGGTGAGTATCATAACAGGTATATTATTATGTATCATGAAGTTATGTATACATTACTAATTTAAATGAACCAAATGGAAGACCAGAGACCAGGCTACAAGAAAATATGTTCGTGGACGTACTTATCCTCTATTTAGAAAATGGTTGAAAACCGCTAAAACCATTGAAAAATGAGGCTAACAACAATAATTATAATTACTTAGTAGTTATGCTGAAAGTACAATGATTTTAGACCTCTGATAATACCTGTTTGTTTCTCATAATACGTGTTAAAAAGCCCACTGTGTTGATCTCTGAGAACAATATAGCTTTCAAAGTGCATTTTAGCTCTGAATGTTGTTGAATAAGCTGGGGTGCCGAACGCGCAAGTGGAAGCAGCGGCGCAGCTTCGGCTGGTGCCTGACGCTGTGTAAGCGGCGCGCCCTGCAGGAGCTGTGCGGCTGTCTGCCCTACTACTACCTGCCCGAGCCCGGCGACCTCGTCTGCTCTATAAACCACCTCTTCTGCCTTAACAAGTATCGAGGTACTGGACTACTTCAGGGATTGTCTAGCTGCCACTCAATCATTGCAGAATTCAGAAAGTTTGTTTAATAGAATTCGACAGTACATAAAAATTTACAACACATGAGGTCTCATAAATACAATCTTAATATATAAAAGGAAAAGCTGACTGACTGACATATCAACGCACAGCCCAAACGGTGAAACGTAGACACTTGAAATTTGGTACGGACGTAGCTTAGGTACCATAGGGGTGCACTAAGAAAGAAATTGGTGAAATTCCCACGTATAAAATTCTTTTGTATGAAAAATTTAAACGGCTCAACTTCGACGCCTCAAATTTGGGATGCAGGCACTACTAAACTAACCGAATGAAATCGCGGGGCGTCCACTAGTCTAAATATATAAAAGGAAAAACTGACTGAATGACTGACTGACATATCAACGCACAGCCCAAACGGCTAAACGTAGGGACTTGAAGTTTGGAACGGACGTAGTTTGGGTACCATAGGGGTGCACTAAGGAAGGAATTCCCGAAATTACCATGGGAACGGGAATTAACGGGATAAAACGTTTGCATGAAAAATCTAAACCGCTCAAGGTAGACGCTGGAAATTTGGGGTGCAGGTACCTTGGTACACTTAAAGCTTAGGCGCAACAGGCTATTGGAAAATTCCCATGGGAACGGGAGTTATCGGGAAAAAACTTTTGTATGATAAACCCCTCAAGTCAAACGTTTGAAATATAGGATGCAGGTAGTAAACTACGCGAATGAAATCGCGGGGCGTCCACTAGTATACAATATATTGTTATACGGTCGAGGTTCAAGAAACAACGACTAGAATGTCGTAGAAGTGCATTGAACATTCGAGAGGCCTAAATAACATGCCAGTATCCAAGTCGAGGCATACAGACCACTACACTACTACTACTACTCATGGAACCACCTAGAAGGCTCTGTAGTTACTTACCTATCATCGACGATTGGAATGTACCAGAAATGGTAGTCAAAATATGTATTGTCATGTCTTTCTTGGGACGCTTTGCTGGGGGGCCTGGACATTACTAGCGACGATTTATGATACTTAACTATAACAATATTAATCAAGTGTGGACTGTGGTGTGCATAAAAAATATATTTTCCAGCTTTTAAAAACCTCTTTAGAGAGTTTAGAAGATTATCAAACTATGATTTGGACTCTTTTATGTCTTATCTTTGACGTTATGTCTTCGACGGATCACAAAAGGTTCATTAGTTTAAATAAGAAAGAATCATCCTATGAGGATGCGCACCCTCATCATGATTATCTATGGTTAAATAGTAGTACTTGTTCACGTGCAGAGAAGCTGTTGTTCTTCTACCCGAAGAACAGGGCGTGGAGTTCGGCTCTCGGGGAGGAGTTCGCCCGCTCGCTCTTCTGTTTCAACTGCCTCCCGGACTGCACGCGGATCAGGTTGATACCTGTTGATACCTATATTCATCATCATATCGGCCCACTGACGTCCACTGATGGACATAGGCCTCTGCAATTGCACGCCACTGTGATTTCTTTTCGGCTTCTCGCATCAAACTTCTGCCAGCCATCTCGCATATCATCAGTCTAACTTGCCTCCAAAAAACATTATTTTCATATTATATACACAACGATAAAACTAAAATGACGATGGCGAAGCTCGAGAGTCAACTGTTCCCCTTTTTGTTTATTAGTGTTCCTTGGAGAAAGTTGTTCGGTTTCAGGGGCTGAGTTAGTTCCTTGCGTTTCGCTAAAGTTTTTGATTGATTGTTGTGTACCTACTATGTAGAATTACATTACACTGACAAAAAAAAATATTTTTTTTATTAGATATTCCGCTTCAGTGTACGTCGGGACGTATTACGACGGGTACAAGATCTTCAAAAACTATTTCACGTGAGTAAATTGTCAAGGGAAAAATTGCCTACTAATCAGAGAGCATAATTTTTTTAAACACAATGAACAAGCTTTTGACCACCATCCTGCATAGTGGTCAAACGAAATCTTAGAGATGAATCTATTTCTGAAACTGATTTCCTCCGTATTCGCCCTGCAGATGCCGTCAAGTATTACTAAGTACCTACAAAATAAAGGCTTCAACATTTTGGAGTCCTTATTTGGTAGTAACAAGTGGGACTAATGAAATGTTTAGCTTAGGATTAAAAAATAATTATAAAAAATCGTACCTACCGTAATGTTTTTCGTCATAATATGTATGTTAAGTATACTTAGCAGTAAGCCTTGGTGATTTGAAAAGATGCCAGTTTCTTCCCGGTTCTTCTGGCCACTAAAAGAAATTAATTCGAACCGGGGACAATTACTTTTGTTTTAAAGTCATAAATGACGTTCATCAAGCTTTGTGTTATGCTACTGAATATCTGTATAGCACTTATAAAGAGGAAATAAATGATTTTTAATTTTTGAATTTTGAGTTATGCTTAAAATTTTTTGGCATTTGCATCACCATTATTATCACAATGTCTTAATGCGCAGGCGCAACGCGCACCTCGGCAACACGACAGTGCTGCGCATATTCTACACCACGGAGGACCAGCTCTTGTACTCCATTGGCGTTACAGAACAGTTCCACGAGTTCTTCGGTCCGTAAGATGGGCATATACATGCATTCATAAACTTAAAATTAAGTAGAATCTGTCACGAATTACCTTAAATATATCAGGACTTTTTAGTCGTTTTACTTGATTTTTTACTTTGGCAATACACTTATCTGCCGGTAAGAGACATATTGCCAGTCAGCAGTAAAATTAACTGTGTTAAAATAAATTAAGTTTATTGCAAAACGCTTCCAGCTGGAAGATGGTTGTGGTTACTAATCATCTCCAAAAGTAACCAAAACATACTAGAGAGTAGTATTATTATATCTTAATTCCATACCAGATTAACCAGATCGCAAAACCACCAACAATCGTACAACTTACCTAGCTAATTTTATAATTGCGAAATTATCGCCGGTTTCAGGAGCTGTGGGCGCCCAATTCATCCTGCTGTCTGGGATGACGGTCATGGTGGTGTTCGAGCTGATCTTCCACCTGCTAGTGCGTTGGCCCTACAACTACTTCGTGCTCAAAAAGCAGGACTCTAGAATTTGGTACTAGCGAAAAATTCTTCATGTTTATGACAAAACAACATAAAAATATTTTGCACACTAATGGACATCGACAGTCGTTGTTGTCCTGTCTTATCTAAGTATGTAGGAATATTAATTTCGAATTATAATTACGCAAGAACATTTTGTGAATGTTTTATTTAAAAAAAACCTCCTCCTGAGATTTATATCTTCATGAACATGATGATGAGGTATAGGTTAGATGAACGGGATAGAAACTAACATCTTTTAAAATCATTACTTAATTCTAAAACAATTTCATTGTTTTTTTAGATATTCCAACTGTTTGGATGCTCAAGATCATGTAAGTACATGTTTATGTTGCGAGAATAAATTAATTTTCTTTCTTTCTTTAGATATTATAAGCATTGTATATTTACAGTAGACTGGGGACAGGGGCTGATAATATGGCGATCGACTTTGTCTCCCAGAAACTTCTTTTAAAAATGTGTATTTCTATCCGGCCATAGCCTATATGTCTTCTATCGGGTGCATTTCGGAGAGTGTGCTACGAAGTTGCATAACCTAATACCCCCATCGCGTTTTTACAATAGGACAACCAGGAGAACGGCAGAACGTCATCCATACCAGGTGGATTTACCTTTTACGAGAACCAAACGGTTTGCGTCTACTTTCATAGTGCGAACCGCTAGGATGTGGAATGACTTGCCGGAGTGTGTGTTTCCAGCGCAGTACAGTTTGGAGGTCTACAAGTGGCGGGTGAATAGGACCTAATGGGGCTAGGCCACAAGGCTACTTAACACCAGGCAGGATGGTAGTCAAACACTTGTTCTTAATGATAAAAAATACCAATGTAGGTAACATTACAATCATACACAGAGAATACCTAGTTTTTGAAAGATCATTTTACAGTAGTAGTATCTCCACTTTGGAATAGTAAAATAATATTCCAAAGTGGAGTACGTTTTTGAGAATTTTGAACTTTTTATAACTACAGGATTTAAAATAATACGATGTGCGGTTTAATAAAATTGCTCTTAACCTGTCTCTCCTGCTGTGCATGATGGTAATGGCGGTGCTGAAAAGTAATTTCTCGACCTTCGACAAAATTGGCGATGATCGTG
Source organism: Conopomorpha cramerella (assembly GCA_012932125.1). NCBI lineage: Eukaryota > Metazoa > Arthropoda > Insecta > Lepidoptera > Gracillariidae > Conopomorpha > Conopomorpha cramerella. The sequence goes on from SJJU01015590.1 coordinate 12,545, forward strand.
GACATAAACGATACCAATCACCTTATTGTATCTGCGTAGTTGTTATAAAATATACTATGATATGTAGGTATATTTTATGTTGTTGGTAGCTTTAAACGATTGTCCAGCCATTCCAACTACGAAGTATGTACAATAGATACTACTTATTGTTAATTCTCTACATAGCATAAATATTTTAGAACATTTTCGGATAAATGTTAGAATCCTTAATGTCGGGATGAGTACCTAATAATAAGTACTTATCTTCTTAAAAACACATACAAACACACGTATCAAACTATTCCACTACTAATCTAAATAGGACAAACACAAAATTAATTTCCATTCGTTTTCTTTCCCGCGCAAAATCCATTTGTAGTTTGAAGTGGTAAATCAGGAGCCAACTTTTTGTGCGATTGATAATGTTATCACATGAACATGTTATGTTACTTTCCAATAATAACAATATACACACATCAAAAGTGTGTAGGGATCAAGAACATTTTTAGCTCTAAAAAAAATCTAATTTATTTAAGTCAAATCTAATCTTCTGGATTGGTCTCCTACCTAATTCCCCATGCCTGTATCAATTACTTATCATCACCATATATTGAATAAATTATGAATGAATTCAGTTTTTGTAAAATATATTGTTGAATGCAATCTTCTAAAATGTACTTAACCCCTAGACACTTTTGATGTGTGTAGGTACATACATAGATTTAAGCTACTTATAATTTTAAAAGCTATTTAAAACTGTATTCGTTATATAAAAATTTTGTACACCCTAACAGGTTCATGTATCTATCTGTCCTATTTTTAACACCTGTAACTATATTGGCAATAAATTATATGAATATGAGTAGACATTATTTTATGTCCAGCAGCGGACAACTATGAGATGATAATGATACATTATTCAGGCAACAGGAACCAAACACACTAGCAACACATAAACAACATAATATAGTTTAGTGTTTGAGTACGTCAGTAGTGTTCCGGTGTACGTTACTGTCTGCTCAGTGGCACGTGGGTAAACAGTTGCAAGAGGTGCTGGGCCGCCGGCGACCTCCGCCGAGCCTCCGCCGACATTGTATGCAGATGACAAATTCCGATCTCTGCTACCACCAATGCCACGCGCAACACCAAAAGTCAACAACACAGGCGTGGGTCGGACCACTTGAGAGCAAATCGGCGTGATTATTCTTGAACTATCCTTTTGCGGTCAAGGAACTACTGAGATTAGACGCTAATGTTACCATTATTTTTTGTGCACTGAGACACTAGAGGAACGACAAGGAAATAATGCTTATCAGAAATGAGTATTAAAATAGATTACATGTTTCTAACTTTTATTTAGAACTCTCTAAAAAACTATGATAAACTATACAAGTGAAACAAAAGTTGCTTTTTAATTTTACAGTAATTTTTAAATACACTTATACGATTTATAATATTCCGTTTGGCTGCGCGGTTATCTTGTAAAAATTCTGACTGAATATGTACTTGATTTACATTTTTTACATACTTTCAAATTATATTTTAATAGCTTCAGCCAGTGAGATACTAAGTAAGAAGGTACATTACTTATGTGTCGACTTGATCGTAATTGGTGTCTCCAAGGGCTGAGGGATCGCAGCAAGTCCCCGGTGATTCTCCTATGATGGCTGGAATTACCTGCAAATTAAAAAGTTATTGTAGAATTCGATTCTGACAAAAAATAATTAACATCAATCAATATATCATGGTGCCACCAGGAGTACTGATTACTCGTCTATTTATAAATAAGAAGATCACCTCAAAGAAAGATCTTTTGAAGAAGTTGTTTCAAGAAACTCATACCTCATAACATTTGAGGAAACATGAACCTTTGCAATAGTTTCGAAGCCCCACCCATTGACGCGGAGAGGAAGCTGTCGAGCAGCTGGGTGCTGGTGCTCTTGGCCTTGGCCCCGACCTGACCTAGCTTGCTTTTATGCTTCGAGTCGGTCTGCACCCGGGAAAAAGGAAATCAATGTTGGAAAAAGTGGTCGTCAGTTCAAATATTACTTGTCCTTTTGGAATATCTGGGATATGTTAATTCTTGAGTAAAACAACCTAATTGTAACAAATACGACGAGAAATGTGTCTACGGGTGAATGTGAAAGAAATGTATAGGTACCTGTTCACCGAGCATGACGAGGATCTGCGCTACCTTGCGGATGGCCTCGAGCTCCTGAGGTGTGGGCAGCGGCAGGCGCGGGTCCGTCATCGACAGCCGCGGGGCCCCGCGCGCCGCCATCGCCACTCGGCTCAGGTCTGGCAGTGACTCCTCGTGGTGGAGCTGTACATCAAGTTTAATCGAAGTTACCTGCACCAACAGATTTGCTCCTGATGCATCTTTTACGCATTGCCTACTAACGAATCAAGTTCATAATCGGGCATTCGTAGTCTGACAATCAAGAAATAGACAGATGGGCATAAGGGTTAAAGACTTCGAATATGCCTTAGTTATTTATTCCGAATTTAAATTTACTGGGAATCAAGACTAGCTGAACCTAAACCACAGACAAGACACAATTCCATATACTCACAGCAGGTGCAGCAGTGGCGTGCCACGCCAGCAGCACCAGGAGCAGCAGATACAGCATCCGCGGAGACCACATCGCGCCAGTTACAGATACAGACACAATCACGCAGCATCATTTGATGGCTTTTATGGAAGTCATAGAAATTGCTACTATTTTCTGCACGACATATGATCTTTTCCATTATTACATTATCTGATCGTTTTGCAAGGGATTGGTCTGCAACTTTCCATAATATTTTTTATGTGTACCTTTTTTGCGAGGTTACAATTGTTATCTGGATAATGATTCACTGATATTGCTGAGTTATAGGTAATTAAGTCATCATCAGCCACATAATGTCAACTGCTGGACGAGGGCCTCTTCCAATGATTTCCGTCATTTGGGGGGGAAATGCTAATAATCGCCACGCTGGGCAGGTGGGTTGGCTGGCGATCGCAGTGGTGTTGTGGTTTTACTAACAGAGAGCGCTGCTGCCCGTTCTCTGGAGAATCCGCGAGAGAGTAATTAGGTACCTACTCACTTAATATTTTACATGTAAGGCCGCAAACAACAAAATCGTCGTGTAATACCTGGAGGCATTTGTTCACTTACAAAATGATGGTCGTGGTGAGTCGAATATCTAAACTTGTCTAAAGATACCTATCGTGATAAGGGTTGAGCCCAGCGGCGTTATCGGGATCACACACCTTTTGATGTAAGAGTTTCCTCACGATGTTTACCTTTGGGTACAACGAGGATCTGACAAAGACGTCTCGTATGTGGGTGGCCGGACTAGAATCTCCAATTCGATTGACAGAATCATTTATTTTCTTAAGTTGAGGAATACGCTAAAGTTGCTCGCGAAGTAGAATGTATTTACAATTGGACTGAGATAGTGGCTGTAAAATACTAACTAAAAGTTATGTATGTCAGGACACTCCGTTTGAAAAAAGCCAAGTAATTTGTGTCTGCTCACCACAAAATATCACGTTTCACGTTTTGTATGTGTGTGCGAGAAAAGTTATTCCAAGTTTTGGGACGTTAGACTCAAGAATTACTAGGTTCTCTTTCAATATTAAAAGAAGTTATCTGCGAGTGTACTTTGACTTCGTAAGAAAGTTAATATTTCTTACTGATCGTATTATACTTCCCTGAGGAACTCGCAAAGTAGCAATAATCCAGCCCAATAAAATCATGTCCCTGAGACGGGTTCAATATCCTATTAGCGCGACGCTAGCGAGCTCACACGAGATTGCGGAGTAACTCAATCACATCGACTATCAGCAGCTAAAGTATCTACAGTGTTTGTTATACATGAAACCAGGATAAAACGTACCTGTCACTAAATTGATTCATTAATAAAGATTGTTACCACCATGTTGCGTGATCTGTGCTAGTTATTTGGTTTTTGGAAAACCAATGAAAACTGTACGTTTTTTTAAACGTAATTAACAAGCATTTGACCACTATCCTACCTGATGTTAAACAGCGATGTGGTCCAGGATGGAGCACACTTGTTCATTAGGTTAGGTGCCTACTTTACTTTACCCGCGACTTTCAGACTGTATTGCGCAGGAAACACAGACTACGACAAGTCATTCCACATCCAGGCGGTTCGCACTATAAAAGTGGACGGAAACCATTTGGTTCGCGTAAATGGTATATCCACCTGGTATGGACGAATCCTATGTAGATTTTTTTCACAAAACAACAATTAGTAGTATTTACATAGAATGATGTAATGAAATTTCCGTCTATCCAGCTGTAATACCTAGTTGTAGAGTTTTTGTACTTTTCCGTAGGATTCCCCATCCAAGATGATATTATTGAATACGTAATAATCATATTATGCGGATGATAATTCGATTGTCAATAAACGTTTTATTGTACCTAATAGTCCAACAGGAGTATATAAGAGGGCCAATACTTATGCGCGATTCATCGGACATGGACAGTTCATATGTGAGGCCAGACGATATCATAGTGTTCCGTCGTTTCAAAATCTTGCCCGTCTGTGTTACGACGCCAGTAGCTGACGTAGTGAGACATAGATACATAGATAGTGCAAACAAAACGCAGCCGTCCGCCTCGTGTGAAGGCAAGGACGATCGCCGCAGTGCGCCCGCGCAGCGACTTCCGGAACACCAGCTAACTTGTCTACTACCTACCAAATACTGCTTAGTCACGCTGTGTGAAGTTTTTTTTTCACAAAAAGTCTACATAAGAAATATTGCAACCTTCTTTGTGTAACAATGTATTTCCGATATGAACGTGGTAGCAGTAAAATTACTTCCTGCTAGATGCAGTTCTTATCAATCATTGTCGTATTTGAATAATTGTTTTTGTCTTGGTTCAAGCGAGAAAAACGTGTACCTAATAACCTTTTTGTATTCCCCAACGCCCTGAGGCGGTTAGCACTATTAAAGGTTGACGCAAACTTAAGTAAATGATAAAGTAGGTAGGTTAATGGAATTTCCATCTGACGTTTCTCTGTTCGAATCGTCGTTCGATGGTAAAATCGCGAGAATTCAATAACTGAAACTAATCCCTGAGAAGATTCTAACAGCTCCTCAGGATGCACGTTTCGGCTCTTATATTGTCATATTGACAGCGTCTGTGGTCCAGTTGGTCAGATCCTTGACTTGTAACCGGGATTCGAGTCCGGCTACTGTACGTGTGCCAATGGGACTCTTTTTCAGAACCTATGTACGCAACGCTACGCTTGTACGGTGAAGGACAACATCGTGATGAAATCCGCACACCACAAGGTGTGTGATGGGCTCACCCCCCATCACGTGAACCGTGGGAATTTGCTTACGCAAGTGTCTCTGTCTACCCCGCTTTGGGATTAAAAGGCGTGAAGTGTATTTTTTATTATTGTGATATTTTTGTTAGTATATGTATTTCAATGCAATGGATCGATTGATTTAGCTCGATTACAAGGTGAATTACACTATTGGTACCCGTCCAGTAGCTGGACTCGAACCTGCGACCTCCCGATTGCAAGTCAAGTATCCGATCTACTGGGCCACAGACGCTGTTTGATAAGTTATTTCGATGATATACTAAGGTCTATCTAATTTGTCAGATGTCCAGTAGATCTTTAATAAGTGACAGCTAGTTTACTTCAGAGTAAGTACTTACTGACACAGTGGCTAAAGTCACTGGCCCTGAAGAAATGCGGAACAATGTAATTTATTTCCTACGACAATAATAACTAAGTATTATGTACACACGATCGGATTATCAGAGTAAACTGTTTGCAATTATGTTATGAGTGATTGTTTGTTTGTAAGCTATTAAAAATGTATACCCGGAAATTAGCTTCAAGTTTATTGAAAACTAAGGGAATATATGTAGTTAAAATTATGTAAATGTATATTGGTATACTTACATGCATGAGTAAATGGACATATTTACTCATGCAGGTATCAAAGGAAAGAGCACGACACGAATAGGGGGGCGGGTTGATGGTAAAACGCGAACTGACCTCCAACTCAATATGCAGATATAGGAAATCTCGGCTAATCGCTAATAGCTAACTGCTGACTAGGCCTAGTTGGGTTCAATATACTTCGTACAGTTACCGAAAGGCTAATTTCTCAAATAAAAAGTGACCTAGAAAACATCACATCGTGTCCAACCCAATAACTATGAACGTGAATGTATGTACTTAAGTAGCAGGTAAGTATGCTCACCCTCAACACGTTGTGTTAACGTTCATTCTATCACATTGTTGCAGGTAATAGGTACCTAAACTTCAGGCCTAGTTCAACACGTACACATACCTAATCTTTCTATTTATCTACACATATACATTTTTTTTATCATGGCGACATTCACCAACCTATATCACGCACGGTGGACGTTGGAGAGCCCTTTCATGTGACACATTGCGTGTCGGCGCGGCCACTGCGGGCTGGTCGCTTATTGATACCATCCGCCTATCTGCCGGGATCAGTGTCACGGCGCCTTTATGTGACCCAATTATAATTTACCCACCTACTTAATTAGTCTTCGTTGAGTGGTTAAATACGAGTATTCAGCGTTACTGCCTGTCAATAAAAAAAATATACGTTTAAATTCGTGAGATCATGTCCAGATTCTCGCAAATGTCCTGGGCTGGGTTAAGTCACGTAAATATAAATATTAAAAAATTGCAAGACTGGCCGCTTCTGTGCAGAACAATAAAATCATCTCTCTTCTGTCACATCCTCATACATGCATACACTCAATCCTCAAAAGGGGCTGGACAAAACCTTATTTTTAAAACCTCATTTATACATTTGAACATAACAAGGAATTAAGAATGTCAATATGGTCCTTCAGTTACAAGTACCTAGCTCATAACCTGAATAAACCTCAATGTCTAGGTCCCATAGTTGGCTTCTATGACATGCCAGGAAGAAAAGCAGCTGATGCGTCATATCAGCCACATGACGTCTCGAGCTGGACGAAGGACCAATGATTTTTTTACGCCCATTTTGGTGGAAATGATAATAATGGCAGGCGGATTGGCGATCGCAGTGGTTTAACTAACAAAGAGCGCTGCTGCTCGTCTTCTGAAGAGTTCCCTTAATCGCCTCTTATGACCACAAGACGGGAAATGTTGGTCTGGGATGGTGACATAATATGTATTCTAATTACCACACGGCTAACCAGCCAGCTAACCAGGCATCTCAAATTAGCATGAGATTACATGAGAGCTTTCTATATATTATGAAAGTATCTTCTTACTAAATTATTTGGTGTGTTAAAATAGGTGGCCTATAAAATAGGCCTGTCGCTGGCATGCGGTCTCCGCAGCGTGCACTCGTGCTGCTGCCACCGCGCTGTGGTTGACTACCCTCTGTATTTTACTTTAAGGGATAATATAATAAATTCGCTCTTTCGCAAAGCTTGCTAGAGCATACAGTGTTGCTCTATCTATATGTTTTCTGAAATGAAATTAAATAAATTTTATTCTATAATTTTATAAGTTTTAAAATAAGAACGAGAAGCATATGGTATATGAAGAGAGTGGATGAAAATCGATTGACGAAAGCGATTTATTTGGGTGATCTAATGTGCCGGGTGAGTAGAGGTCGCCCCAGAAGGACATATACCTACAGACCAGATTGGTGATGTCCTGGCCGAAGGTGGCGTGAAAAGTAC
>SJJU01015593.1:0-14206 GCA_012932125.1 Conopomorpha cramerella
GTGAATTGCATGGTTATTGAAAAAATAAATGATAATTTTATGAAATAACTTTATTGTAGTTTTGATGTGTCAGTATTAATAAAATTTGACGGGCCCGTTGGTGTAGTGGTCAGCATCGATTCCCACCACTGACAGGTACTAAGGTGATAAGCTTTTAAGTACTTGTTGGATGTGTCTGGGTGTTTTATTTGTATAGGTATGTATTTAAAAGAGAAAAAAAAAAGTATATTTCGTTGTCTGATTTCCATAACACAAGCTCTAGCTCTAGCTACTTAACATAGGATGAAGGCAATGTGTGTGTTGTTATAAAATATTTATTTATGATCACCAAATTGCGTATTTTACAACGATCTCCACCTAATGTTGTACTAATCACTTATTAATACGTTTGTGAGTGTCGACTTGAGATAAATGTTTGAGTTGGAAAAGATTCCGCCGACATCAATAACGCTAGTATTGAATGGGGAATTTGCTTTGACGTTTTTCTGACAGACTTTCGGGCAGAGACCTGTCATTGCTGTCATACTTTCCAAACAAAATTTGACAGTAATGTCATTACTGTCATACTTTCCAAAAAAGTTTGACAGTAATGACTATCTGTCACCGGAATATCTGTCAGAAAAACGTCAAAGAAAATTCCCCATTCCCCTCTCCGGATGGTGTGACCAATCTACCGTCATTTGCGATGTGTAATCTCCACTCAGATAGGAATTTTAAGCTATACAATCGTGAGTCATTCTTTATTTGACGTTTCTCAGACCTACTCAATATGTTCACGAAATTTCATTAAAATCAATCCAGCAGTTTTAACTTTCTAAACACCGGTAGGTATGATCCGGAGATGCCCTTGTAAGCCGAATTCCGCTATTTCTGTAGACCCTATCGAGTCCATTTATTCCGAAAAGCAATAAAATCAAAGTCTTACAATAAATCACAATAAGCTCATTGAGTTTGGACGGCGGAATTCGAAATTCCAAGTCTCTTTTATAAAAGGGTATTTCCGGATCACGCTGTATATTAGATTTATTAGCCGTGTGGTGACGGCGAATAGAATACATGTGTCACCACCCCAGCCCAACTTTTCCCGTCATGGGGGACGTAAGAGGCGACCGAGGGAGCTCTCCAGAGAACGGGCAGCAGCGCTCTCTGTGAGTTAACCCACAACACCACTGCGATCGCCAACCCGCCTGCCAAGCGTGGCGATTACTGGCATTTCACCCCAAATGACGGATCTCATTGGGGGATGCCCTCGTCCAGCAGTGGACGTTATGTGGCTGATGATGATTAGATTTATTATTTATCGTCAACTTGTTGTTCGCAGAGATCTCATTTATTCCGACGCGCGCTGGAAAGCATTTAATTATGTACAGGGACTACACGTACTCGCAAACAAGCCGGCCGAATCTCTACTATTGCTCTAAGAAGGCAAGCGGTTGTTTAGCACGGATCAAATTGAATGAAACCCGACACATTGTCACGTCAAGATTGGACCACAACCATGCGCCGCCGCAGTACATCTTTGATTCTCATGGGAACTTCATGAAAATTAGTTCGTGAATGGATTTTGTTACCTACATCAAGAAAAGGAGAAGGTTTCCAATTCGCCTTATTTTTTTGTGTTTGTTGCATCAGAAATTTCGATTGGGTGAAACTATTTTGAAGGTTATTTTTTTTTTGATAGCTGGTGCTTCCCGTGTGGTTTTATGTTTTGTTTTCAGTTCTGACAATGCAGTCTATGGTAAATTTAAAGATGGTTCTTTTTATGTATGGAAAACGAGGTACTCCTGGATCCGAAATGTTACTTTTACTACTAATTTGACAGTTTGGATCCAGATTTACCCTGATACGCAGTAAGAGACAGAAGATATTGTCACTTACTCTTTCACTCCTCAATGTTTTTGATATCGCTGTCTCGTTTTATTCTAAACGTCAGTATAGGATTGCAAGTCCAGTTGTTTTTGGTCTGAGACTTTTAAAGTTGTTCTGTTGTCAACTGTAAGTCAGGTCAAGCCCAGACAGTGGTCAGTTTTGATGGCATTTCTTGTGTCACTAAATCTGCAATAAGGTAGAGCTTAATGTCTAATGACATTCATACGACTTTCAACCTTAGGATGGTAGTTCAGACTCTTGGCCGAATGTCCCTTATACCGTATGTTATCATTTTATACAAGTATTTTTTCTAAAGAAATTGTGTAATTACGATTGATGTAAAGACGATTCAACTTGTATTTCAGTCTCAACACAAAAATAAATACTTCCGCAAATAGAAGTGTATAAATAAAGAAATAATGTATAAAATGTTTAATGTATACGTACTTATCCTTTTTTGTTCCTTATTTGATTTCAAGTTAAAGTTTGAACAGTACATTTTGTGTTTCTATCTGCATCGGCATTACATTTTTTGTTAATTTGTAAATAAAAATACAATGATATAAGTACAATAATATTTATATTATCTACATAAAAAATGTGTGGTTTTTGTTCAACAAGTATTTTTAGCATACTGGATAATTTCTACCCACTTGGTCCTTCATCAGTTTCTGTTTGAAACAAATAAGTGTAAATTTTCCTTCAGAAAGGAACTGTTAGAGGAACTAATGGTAATAGGAGTGGACTCCTGACCTTGCCCGTACCGTTAAAGTAATATTCTGAACACTGCGAGACAGTGACAGCGCTATTCCACTCATCTAGCGCTGTCTTTATCACACAACGTAAACAACTTTAGATGTCATGCTACGGCCCCTAATCCATATGCATTTTTTGCAGGTATCGTATACATACCGACGCGCGGAGGTAAATATTTGCTCATGTATAAAAAGTACACATATGCGCAAATCGGCCACACTAAGTTCTACTACTGTTCCAAGAAGGGCAGCGGCTGCAAGGCTCGAATCAAACTGAACCATGACGGTATCATTGGTTACTGCAATCTGGACCATCACCATCCACCACCAGCGTATATGCGAACAAATTCTGGACAATATATCAAATTGTAACAGATCACATTATTATGAAGCTTGAAAAGTAATTATTTCCTTTACTGTTCGACTATACAACCATTTTGATCAGACACCGCATGAGAGCGAAACTGTAGCCAATACTTATCCTAGTTCAAGCATGACGCTGCTCGTCGTCGCCCAATCACGAGCGACCGTGAAGTGAATGAATGAGAGCTGACTACAAATGAGCCAATCATCGGTTTGGCCACGCCCATTCTTCATTTCATGTATAATCAATCTGTTTATTCATCATCTGTCACGTTGGCTTAAATTCGCTTGGTGAACTGTGGGTATTTGCTTAGCAAGTACCTACCGCACTTTAGGATTAATAGGCGCGAAGTGTATTTTTTTAAGTGTGGGGTGTTTATATTCAATCTGAGTGATTATTTTCCTAGTTAAAAACTTAGGAACACTACAGTAGACGTTTTCAAGGTTTTATCCTCTGAAGCTTTGAGACAGCATATGTTTGTATTATTTCGTTAGGTGTCTACAGATATTGAGCTACTTAGTACCAATAAAGAGCCCGTACCAACTTTAAAAGAAAAATCCTTTAATTAAATTGTTTTTTTATGTTGAACAGTCTGAAGGAGATTTTACGTCCCGTTTTATCTTTACTATACGTAATCTTGAATTATTATGATGTATATGTACCTGTATGTCTCGAATAAAAAAAATCCGAAAAGAAATAATTTTTCTCCTTTGCGGTTAAATACCGTTACCCGTTCCTAACTTTCCTGCGACACTCATTGGAACAGATATGTACCTATACATACTGCGTGTAAAATAACCCCAAACAATAGCCTTGAAACGTTGTTGGCCTCATCAAAATGAACAAGTTTTACTACGGTGACAAGACTTGGAAACGAAAACAAAATTTTACAAAGACAAAAAAGGGGTTCATGTATAAGGTCCAAGATTGAAATATTAGATCACCACTTATTGTGTCCATTTTTTCCTCTTATTCTATACCTTCTATACCGTTTTTAGTTTAATTACTATGTGGGAACCAAGACATAAGGCTAGCCCAGTCGTCATTGATTGAGCTCTGGTCTATTCTGGATGCAGCTGTAGATCCTGGCAATACAGGAATCACAGTGGTGGGAAAGTGGGTGGGAATTATTGTGTCTACGGCCTTGTCAAATTTTCATATGTCCAAGACCCTTCTAACATTGGTCTATTTCATCAACATTATCAGCTAATGTGCCACAAAAAGCCGTATAAGGTCATGAATATTTATTCATTTTTCTTTTTGTTCAATTGCAGTAAAATTCGAATACTATTTCATACCGACCCACAGGGGAAAGTCACTGATGATGTTCAAGGGTTTCACATTTGCGCAAACGAGCCGAGAGCATCTGTACTACTGTTCAAAAAGGAAGAGTGGTTGTAAGGCATACGTCAAGCTGAGTCCAACAGGTTGTGTAAAGAACGCTTCAACAGACCATGGCCACCGACCACCTGAATACCTTGTCACAGAATCAGGAGCTTATGTGAAAATACATAATTGATACATCGTTTTAGTACGTTTTTGCACATCAGGAACTGGAACCTGGACCGCCAGGATGTGGAATGACTTGCCGGAGTCTGTGTTTCCCGCGCAGTACAGTTTGAAGGTCTTCAAGTCGCGGGTGAATAGGTACCTACCTAATGAACAAGTGTGCTCCATCGTAGATCACATCGCTGCTTAACATCAGGCAGGATGGTGGTCAAACGCTTGTTCATTGTGTTTAAAAAAATCTGCACATTGTGTCTTTTGCGTAGGCTCCTTTGTGTCCTAATACTGGGCAAAGGCCTTCGCCCATGATGTAAACTATGCTTAATTCCGCTAAAATACTCAAAATATTTTTATGGGTATTACAGTTTGTAATGATAACCTGATTGTAAAATGACAGTATTAGTTAATTTACATGACTGACATCCGGCCGCTGAGAAAAGCTCAGCTGTGTAAATGGTTTTATAATTATCGCTATAAAAATATAGTAGCATTTTGGTGTTTTACTGTTTAAATAAAAAGCAAAAATAGAGCTACATTAAAATTTTTGAATTCGACGTAGGGGCCGGCTTTTCGGTAGCCGAGGGACCTTAATATTATATACTACATACACTGTAGTAGTTTGGTGGAATTAAGCTTGATATGATTTTTTTATTAAAAAAAAAATGATTTGAGCTTTTCCTATCTAATGTTTTAATGAAACGTTTTCAGTTTTCAAATTTGTGAAAAAAATATAAATTTTAATACCATAGTTTTTTTTCAAGTCAATAATAATGAAAACTATCTAATCAATTATAATGTCATTAAAAAAAGTAGTCTTTTTAATTTATATCTTTATCTTTAAACGAGCAATTCTTGTATATATATTATATATATAATTGGAATCTCGGAAACGGCTGCACCGATTTTCATGAAATTTGGTATGTAGAGGGAATTGGGGGCGATAAATCGATCTAGCTAGGTTTAATTTTTAGAAAACATCTTTCCAACCGTGTTTTCGGGCATGAAAAAATGCTCAAATTGTTAATACGACTCTTACTGACATCTATTGCCGAGTAGTAATACTATGCTATACGTAGGATGGTGCGGGGGACGTTTTGGTTTTAAAGTAACTAGAGATGGGGTTATGAGAAAATCGATTTTTTTACTTCGAGCGAAGCTCGATCGTCCAGGTACTAATAAATTATCTGAGCTAGACCGGTGAAGAGTATTACTATTCTCCAGTTATCAGGTTCTCCGACGGGCATTCGCAAGGTATAAATAACATTTTAGATTTTGTACGAGTTGGACGAATAAATACCTTTTCTTTCTTTTTCTTTGTTTAATTTTCTAAGGAACAACTTTCTGAAATTTTTGAAATGTTTTGGCACCTAAATTGGGACGAAAGAAAGGTTTTGTGTATGGACATGTAACTCTAGATAAATACTGTTTTGGACGGGACTCAAGAAGAAAATATATTTCTTTACAAAATTTAAGTTTTGGAAAACATGAAGTAAATATAGAAGTTTGTGGGGAAATGTTTATCAATACACTGGGTAATGGGTGTAGAATGGTCCAAATGTGGGTGAAGAAAAGCTCTTATGACATGTCACTTTCATCTACCTCTGTAGATTATCGAATCGAGCCAGACAAAAGTCTGAAGTCGACAGTGGCGTGCACACCATATAGGCAAAAAGACACTGCCTACCTTAGTATTTTGGCTACACGACCTAATAATACAATTATTGCTAGATCGTTTTTTGTTGTACTCACGACATAGGCTACCAAAGCCCTGTGTTTTGTGGGTGAGTAGATAGGTAATTGATAGGTTACCTGTATTTCGTAAAGACAAGTTACCTGTACATAGGTGTCAATCCTTGGGGATTACTGCCTTGTCGTAAAAGCCAGTGCACGCCACTGGAAGTCGATCACTGAAAAAACGTGGCCTTTGCCTTTTATCATGATACGAAAACTGCTATCCTAGTTTTTGATGGATTTAGTAAGAATAAAAAGAAAATCTGTTTATTTTTACACTAATATTATTTATGCAGCAAAACATAAAATATAAAAAAAATTACAGAAAAATAACTTATAGACTAACAACATTGGAGATGGTGTGTTACACGTAATAAATTCTAGCAACAAAATGGACTTTACAGAAAACGAGATGTACGAAAACATTTTTACTATTCTTGATGAAGTACCTGGTGATGAAACTGACAAAGACAGGAATAAGCGACCAGGACGTGCTGGTGTTGTTCCTGTGCCATCTAAAAATCAAAGGCTTCGCGGTTCCTTGCACCTGCCTACACATGCAGGCCGCCAAATGAGATGTCGACAAGCCGATTGTAACATGAAGACAAGAACAAAATGCAAGCATTGTAATATTGCTTTGTGTATGACCAGAAATAGAAATTGCTTCATACATTTTCATACAGATAGCACCTAAGTGTAGAGTTTGTAATGCCATACAGATTTCTACTATTGTCATTGAAGCCACATTTTTCATGCTTTTGATGTTCACGACAGAAATCGGGACAAAAATGTCATATCCCTGTTATTATGATTTTTGATTTAATATTATGTTGATTTTGTTGACAGTTATTTTCAGTTTTGTTTTCGTATTGAATTAATTAACTACAACATTTTCCGGGAAATTACATCTTATCAAAAGATTGAAGAATTTAGTATCTAATTCGAGATGTTTAATCTCAGTGTTAAGGCTAACTTTATAGAACTTAAAGTGCAGTTATAATACAGTTTGGTACAACGACCGTGAGAGGCATGGAGTTTTCAACACACAGAAAACATTTTTGATAGAAGCAATTACAGTGATATGAAGTCATAATGTTTATTTTAGTTAGAGAAAAATACGTTTTTATTTTACTAAGTACCTCCATTTTGTTTACAATATATTAAAATATTTTTTTCCGCACCTGTAAATTTTACTAATAAAAATTGGATCTATTGTCCGTTACAAATTGTGTATCTATAATATCCTACTATCCTAGTTTTTGATGGATTTAGTAAAAATAAAAAAAAAAAACAGTTTATTTTTACACACTGGAATTTCTTTCTTAGTGGGGTGCACTACGGTACCTAAGCTACGTTCGTTCAAATTTCAAGTGCCTAAGTTTATCCGTTTGGGTCTGTCAGTCAGATTCTCTTTTTATGTAGGTATTTAGATAAAACAAAGTCGTATGCTTAGATTTTTAAAACTACGAAACGGAATTGAATGCGGTTTTCTTTAGTAGATAGAGTGATTCTTGAGGAAGGTTTATATGCATAAAACAATGTTAACTTTTTTAAATTAGGGATGAGTGAGAGTATTATAAACGTAAGAGTAAACAAATATGCTCCGAACTGCTAAGCTATCATGAGTTAACGTGTTATTGTGAGTTAACCATAAAAGATAGACATATGATGTTTCAGGATATATTTTAGACAATTTTATGTAGAATATTTCCGTCATACATGATTTCTATGTAACTTGAACCAATAAGGCTGCACACGCGACAGAAGCTTAAAAATGGAGTAACTTCTCCCGTTTTCCCAAAATTTCCCTTCACTACTCTGCTCCTATCGATTGTAGGGTGATGAAAAGTATCCTATAACCTGTCCATGAGTATGAAGAATAATTGTACCAAGTTTCGTTAAAATCGGTCGAGTAGTTTTTGTTTCTATAAGGAACATACAGACAGACAGACAAAAATTTTACTGATTGAATTTTTGGCATCAGTATCGATCACTAATCACCCCCTGATAGTTATTTTAAAAATATACTTAATGTACAGAATTGACTTCTCTACAGATTTTATATATGTATAGATAGATGAAGCAAAAGACAAAATATAAAAAATTACAGCAAAGTAACTTATAGACTAACAATAACATTGGAGATGGTGTGTTACACGCAACAAATTCTAGCAACAAAATGGATTTTACAGAAAACGAGATGCACGAAAACCTTTTTACAATTCTTGATAAAGAACCTGCTGATGAAACTGACATAGACAGAAATAAGAGACCAGGAGCACGTCCTGGTGTTGTTCCTGTGCCATCTAAAAGTCAAAGGCTTCACGGTTCCTTGCACCTGCCTACACACGCAGGTCGCCAAATGAGATGTCGACAAGTCCATTGTAACATGAAGACAAGAACAAAATGCAAGCATTGTAATATTGCTTTGTGTATGACCAGAAATAGAAATTGTTTCATACATTTTCATACAGATAGCACATAAGTGTTGAGTTTGTAGTGCCATACAGATTTACTTTATTAAGTGGCTAGTTTATAGTGTTGTAGCCTTCCTACCTCGTTTTGTTTGCTCGAAGAAGACTAGAGACATGATTTTGTACGCATATTTTGTAACAATAAGTCAAATAAATAAGTGATGCGCGAGACGCATTTACGTCTCTTTTTGATAATTGTCATTAGAGTGAGATAAAGTATATGGCTTACTTGAAAAGCGCTCTTCAGAAAATATTAGATATCGTTAATTTGCCATTTTTTTGTTTCTACTATTGTCACTGAAGCCACATTTTCCATGCCTTTGCCTTCGATGTTCACGACAGAAATCGGGACAAAATGTTTAAAATTGTCATATCCCTGTTATTATGATTTTTGTGATTTAATATTCTGTTGATTTTGTTGACATTTTTAGTTTTGTTATCGTATTCAATCATGTACCTACAACATTTTCCTGGACATTTAATTTTTCCAAAACCTTCTATTGTAGATTTTCTTAGCATCTATTATTCGAGATTTTTAATCACAATGTTAAGGCTTACTTTATAGAACTCAAAGTTTAGTTATGATTTTTCATAACGACCGTTAGAGGCACCCACAGCTCCAATGACCCCTTTTAGGACGCATCCTATTGTGTCCTTTCTTATAGAAGACAGGACACAATTTTTGGCTTTACAACTAATAGTGGTTGTTTAGTATAGTTCCGGACTCATAAAATAGTTGGAGTACGGTATACCCTGCCTCTGCCTAGGATGCGTCCTAAAAGGGGTCATCGGAGCCAAAAATTGTGTCCTGTCTTCTATAAGAAAGGACACAATTTTTGACTTTACAACTAATAGTGGTTGTTTAGTATAGTTCCGGACACATAAAATAGTAGTACTTCTATAAGAAAAGACACAATTTTCGGCTTTGTTCGAAGAATAATTAATATAATACTCCCATGACAATAATGTGTTATATCACACTCATGTCACACTCCTTTTCTTAGTTGAAGTTATCATCATTATCATTGACGTCCACTGCTGGACGAGGGCCTCCCCCAATGATTTCCATGATCATTTGGGGGAGGAAATGCCAATAATCGCCACACTCGGCAGACAGACTCAGGAGAATTTTGTCGGTCGCCTCTTACGACCCCCATGACGGGAAAAGTTGGGCTGGGGTGGTGACACGCATTCTATTCGTCGTCACCACACGGCTTAGGCTTAGTTGAAGTATCGTGAGAAAACTACTATTAACTTGGGGCCAGTGGCGCGTCTGCGCAATAGTGTAACAGGCATGTCTCATAATTTGAATATGTTATTATTTCCAGATTGTTTCTTCATAACAACAACTAGAGGCAGCAAATTATTAATGCACAATGGGTACACGTTTGCAAGAAACAATGACAGTAACACCTTCTACTGTTCCAAGAAGAACACGGGCTGCAAGTCCAGCATAAAGCTGTCGTCTGATGAAACTAGTATTGTGAAATTATGTATTGACCATCAGCACCCACCGCCTACTTACGTCATGGCATCTTCCGGCAAATATATTAAAGTGTCACATCCTCTAAAATAAATGTAATTGCAGTAAGTAAAGTAATATCTTTAAAGACAACTGTCTATGAGTCTTTTGAGCGTTCAACGTTGAGGTATCAAAGAGGAGGGTCCAAACTGAAGACGCCTTTTGAGTTGCTTTTGAAGCTATGCACCGATCAAGTGTATCTAGTATTTTACCAATTATATTATGATGCTTATCTAATTCGAAGGCAAAATATTCTAAATATTCTTTTATTGAAAATAGTTTTTACCCATCTTCCAACCTACCACATTTCAACAATCACACAAAACACTTGCCCAGGGGACAAAACCTCCTGTTAGTATTTTGAGGTATTTTTGTGTCCTGGGTGGGAGTCTGTATACAGTACGTACCACGAGAGTCTTTATACAGTACAAACAAGCCATATAGGCCCTTGCCCAGAAGAACTAAAACGCACCGCCCTAGACCTACTCGTCAAAACTCTAAAGGTCGTGCTGCATTACAATGTTCTCTACATTAGCGGGCATACTTCCTTATCTTCTTCTTGATCTTGAGAAAGTAGGAGGTGTACAGCTCTGAAGGAAACAGTCCATTAAATAAGTAAAAAGAGAGGCTGCTGATGCCCAGTGCAGTCTCTCTGGGAGAATAAGACCTATGACTGCGATCTATACAAATTAACCTTCCCGGGTACTGCAGAATGGTTTAAGTTCAGATGGATTGAACTGATTGTTCGATCCATTACTTTGTGTAGTAAATATTGACGAAGTGAGCATGTTTCAGAGAAAGGTACCAAATTACTCTTTGAGCCGGCTCAGTGCTCTTGCGGCATAGCGAACGAAATTAGATACCATGCACCATGGGAATGTAGACTTACAGTGAAACAAGGGGTCTAGTCCCAGTAGTTCAGTTAATTTTGTTCGATGCTAAACCAAAGTCAACCTTTATTTGTACAGAAGAAATACCATTTTCGATTTCGAACCTAGTGAGACACATGCCAATTTTAGTTGTGACTTTAAGACCACCAAATAGAGCATATTTTCATTTAACCACGGGACAAAATAACTGTGCTACATAGACTAGACCGAACAAGGAACAAAAACCACTTGATGAACCATGCACATTTACTTAGCAAATGCCTCTGCAAACCTCGCTTTAGGATTAGAAGGCGAGGTTGGCAGAGTTGTTAATTTGTTTTCTCCCTTTTTCCAGAACTGTACCGCTTTGTCACCACTTCGAGGGGTGTAAAACTGATTCTGTACAAAGGTTACACATTTGGTTTGAACTATGCAAACTACTATAAATGCTCGTCGACGTTGTCTAGTGGCTGCAAAGCAAGAATGAAGATTACCGACGGGGGGCTTCGTGTTTACGAGGAGTCGCACACACATCCGCCACCCAAATTCGCAATCACTGAGAAAGGGGAATACATTAAGATTTAAGTTTCAGTTTGTACTGGGTGCTGTAAATCTAGTGGACCTTAGAACCTGGTTATTTTATTTTAAAACGTACCGTCAATGCATATTTTATTCACATACACATAGTATAAGTTCTTTATGTAATTTTTTTTATCACTATGAACAGGCGTTTGACCACCATCCTGTCTGATGTTAAGCAGCGAGTTATTTTTTTTTTAATAAAACACTTAAACATAAATATTTTATTTTAACGAACATTTAGATACTATAATCCTATTTATACATATAAGATCTCCAGCATATTATTTTTATTGTATCAAAAGTTTAAAACGGATGTTACGACCCGGAAATTAGCATTCAGCTTATCTTTAGTTAGTGTTCGCGCCGTAACATTCGTTTTAAACTTTTAATATATTGTCCGTGCGCGATTCTTTAAAAGAGTTTATTATTAATTAATGGGAGTGGTTTATCTGTATTTCTATTGTATACTAGCATACTAGCTGTCCCGGCAAACATTTGTTTTGCCGGAGGAAGATTTGTACCTCGTGTGTTTTTAAAACTTTTAACCTTTCCTGGACTTCTACGAATAATTTAAGACCAAACTAAACCGGTCCAGACGTTCTCGAGTTTTGGCGAGACAAACGAACAGCAACTCATTTTTATATAATAGAAGATAGATAAATGCATAATTTCGATATTTATTTTGTCATTTCAGACTACGAATTTATAAAAATCCCCCGCGGCGGTACAGTGTGCACAATGCTTATGTACAAGAAGTACACGTACAGTCGCAACCCTGGCACGAACTATTACAAATGTTCATCAAAGATAAGACAACGTTGCAAAGCGAGACTCAGAATTGATGACAATGGTATTTACGAATTTGATAGTGATCATACCCATCCACCGCCCAGTTATGTTGTCAACGGGGATTATCATATTAAAGTCTAGCTCTTAGGTATGTGATACAATTGGTCGCGTGTCACCACCCCAACGCAACACTTCCCGTCGTGGGGCTCGCGGCGAGGCGACCGAGCGAACTCTCCAAAGGTCGGGCAGCAGCGCTCGCTGTTAAATCACAACACCATTGAGATCGCCTACTGCCTGCCAAGCGTGGTGATATTTGGCATTTCCCACCAAATTATTACGGAAATCATTGGGGGAGGCCCTCGACCTACAGTGGACGACATGTGGCTGATGATGATGATCATTTAAATCATCATTATCATGTCAATCCACTGCTACTCCCCTAGCACAGTGCTCCAAGAAAGAAGTGACAAGACATATAACCCAAGCTGAGTCGTACGAAGCGTGACACAATAAATGACCAATCATAGCGCGTTGTTGTTCTATGTCGTGTCTTTCTTGACTCGGCGTGCTAGACCTGCTAGACATAGACGTCACTACGATCGGTCGGTATATGTATGTACTATGTAGTAACAGTTTGATGACTATATGTATATTTGATTATGGAATGAGAGGTTTTCTGATAGCTTCAAATATGTCAAAAGTAGTTCCAAAACATCTCACAGATGGCGCTAATCAGACATGATCTTAAGGAGAAACTCATTTTAGAATTGTCAATAAAAAATAAAAATATGAAATGAAAACCCTGTCTAAAAACCTCCCATTGACAACGGAATTCACGCAGCCAATCACAGCTTTCGATCTGTTGAATCATGGCGACAAGATTTGCAATTATTATGACAAGTTTATATTGCGGAGAAGGAACGATATCGATGAAAAACTTCAATTACGCAGGAGATATAGAAATGTCTTCGTAAATCACAATTGTCGTTTTTATTAAACTAGCCCTTAGTTATTTATCTAGATTACTGGTGTATATCATGGAGACTCTAGATACAGAGGAGAAGATAACATATTTTTTGTTAAATGTTTATTTTTTTGTTCTGTTTTAAATCTATATAAATAAAAGATAACGAAATATGAGGATGTATGTTTTTTTTCTAACTTATGTCATACATAAGTTATCCTGCCAATACCTTGTGGTAAAAACTTGTTGCTGAAATTCCCATGGATTGGGACCTGTAAATTACACATACTGGCGTTTCGCGCTATGAAAGTAAGTCAGTCAGTCAAAACAAAACTCAAGAAAGAAAGTGGTCTTTCAGTTTTCATGACACTTCCTGCGTCACTAAAATCAATGGGAGGTTTTCTGACAGGTAACTTATTGCAACAAGTAACAGTTCTAAGAAATCCATAGATGGCACTACCTAAACAGGGTTGTCATTTCATAGTTTTATTTTCTTTTGACAATTCTATGACAATGAGTGTCTCCTTGAGATCATGTCTAATTAGCGCCACCCGTGAGATGTTTTGGTACTACTTTTGACTTATTTCAAGCTGTCAGAAAACCTCTCATTATTTATCTTGACAAGTAAAAAAGGACTTTGAAGTCTTATAACATTTGTATGGGTTTTACCTTTTCGCTGGTAGACCAGCTGGCATGTCTGCTACACTCTCGTAGTTGCGTCGTTTCGCCATAGTAGTAGTAGCGGTAAACGCTGTGCATCGCTATGTTACTCAGGACGGCA
>SJJU01015597.1:0-10741 GCA_012932125.1 Conopomorpha cramerella
TTTGGTTTATACTCGACTGTACTGAGAAGGAACCTTGAACCAATAGTTAAATGCGCCCTTCTACCATATAACAGCATTAATAGTTTACCAGAAAACGCCACATTTACGTATTTGCGTGGGCCCCGAGATACAGTCGTGCTTGTGGGAGCCTTGTACAGTCATCGACACACATCTGTGCTGGCGTTTTAATTGTTATCCCACGCTCGTATCTAGAGCTGGTAATAGATATTTACGTGTCGATGGAAAAAGTTCGCGAGCCTGACGTACTGCGTATAATATGACACCGAGCAGTGGTCTTAAAAACGTTGTTGAAATCGTCAATATGAGCAACATTTACTATGGCGACAATTCGGAGGAAGTAAACATTTTTTCATCTCCACACAAAATAGGTACATTTTTTTCCTACGAACATTTGTATAGGCCGTGTGGTGACGGCGAATAGAATACATGTGTCACTACCCCAGGCCAACTTTGTCTGTCTTGGGGGCCGTAAGAGGCGACCGAGGGAACTCTCCAGAGAACACGCAGCAGCGCTCTCTGTGAGTTAATCCACAACACCACTGCGATCGCCAACCCGCCTGTCAAGCTTGGCGATTATTGGCATTTCATGATCGTAAAAATCATTGGCTCCCCCAATCCAGCCCCAGTCCAGCAGTGGACGTCATTTTGACTGATGATGATAATTATTTGTATAGGGATGGAATCATTTTTTCTTTTCTCCGCATTGTCGTCATAGTTTTCAAAAGTTGTCCATATTAATAAGCCCAACAGCATTTATAAGACAATTGCTCGTATTCCATATATCCTTTTACAAGCAGTACGCTTTCAATTTAACGTCTATGGCCCAGTTGTTAGATACTTGAGTAATTGAGAGGTTATGGATTCGAGACCTGCAGTGCCAATGGGTCTCTTTTTGGTGAAGGACAACATCCTGATGAAAGCCGTATACCATAAGGTGTATGAACCCACAAATCCCGAGATGTTAGACTAGACGTGACCTAGTCGTCAATCGCTTCAGTAAAGCTTACGTCCTCGTCGATTGGGATCATGGAGGTGAATTTCTGTATTTTGTATGAAATAGAAATGCAATTACTTTAAGCTCTATTTCCTGTCGACTATCTCTAACTGACTGTATTTGCCGGAGACTGTTTTTCCTGGAGGTCTTCAAGTCACTGGGGTAAATAGTTAACTAATGACCCAGTGAAACGCTCGTTTATTTATGTCCTATTCTATCTAAGGTACGAAGTGAGCTGTTTTAATTTTATTTTAGGAATGACGCATAGAAGCGTCGTCGAATAATCGTGTATGTCCTATTTGTTCTATAGCTTCTGACTCACTTTTAGCACAGAGCATAAAAAGGACGAAATCTCTATTATATAAAAATTAATTGCTGTTGATTGTCCAATACACGGAGTTGAGGCAAAACAAATGTTTGCCGAGACAGCTAGTAACGAATATTATTCAATGAAGCTCTTTGAAAACTAACTATCCTAGCACCCGTCGCTTTGATGAGATTTAATATGGTATCTATATCAATGGTCCCCTGGTGGCGATGGCGGTACCGCAGTGACCCTGGTAGTGACCCTGGTACCCCCGTACGACATCGTGAGCTGGGGGGCGCGTATATCGCCTCCCATCCTGTACATGGTCCGTAAGGGCCAAGCGTGACTGGGGCTACCCTTGGATGTAGCTGCTCAGACTGTTCAGAAGGCCCCGGCAATAACGTATGAGTAGTTGGACCATGGGATTTTAGTGCTGCGAGTCCCACTTCACACCGGCGGCGGTAGAAAAAAAGGTCTCGAACCCACAACCTGCCGACTGCAAGTTGAAGTACCCGATCTAATAGTGACTAAGGACACTAAGACATCCACGTGACAATGAAATGAAAAACTGTATTGAATCAAAGGAAAATGAGCCTTAACATGTATTAGTTTGTTCGTTCACTTTGAAGTGAAGTCCTGCAACAAAAATAACCAGGATCGCAGCCACGACGTCTGGGGTCAAAAAAATTAGAACATTTACTTCGCTATGCAAATGTCCGCCATAAAAGGTCTCGACAACGGGCCAACAATTTGTGAGATAAAATAATGATTTGGGTTGCGAAACTGACGTCACGACTGCGGCGGATGCATGGGCAGACTTGCAAAAGCTGAGCTAGACGGATAAAGGTTACAACTAGTGATGGGAGATGTGATATATCGACTAACCTCTCTCACTAATAATCTAACTACCCACATCAAAAGTGTCTAGGGATGAGAGGGGATCAAGTACATTTTACAAGATTGCAATCAAGAATATATTTTACAAAAACTGAATTCATTCATAATTTATTCAAAATGTGATGATAAGTCATTGATAGGGAATTAGGTAGGAGACCAATCCAGAAGATTAGATTTGATTTCAATAAATTAGATTTTTTTTAGAGCTAAAAATGTTCTTGATCCCTAGATACTTTTGATGACAGGCCAGACAAAGCGCTATATGGTTTGTTACAAACATTGGGCACATTTACCTTTTGCAAACGTTTAAGAATTCTGTGGAATGTCCAAATCCAATTTTAGAAAAGGAAAAAACACCGAGTAAATTGCATAAGTTTTTGAAGTTGTAAAGGTTCTGAAAGTAATGGGACTTTTATATGTATCCAAACATAGAAGACGCATTTTTTTGCTGAAAACATTTGGAATTCATAGTTTTTCAGGTCTGTTACAAAATACATTGCCGATTAAAAATCCAAACATTAACTAATGAAATACAATGAAATACATAACAGAAACACCGCTATGTATGTCCTACAACAAGTGTGCTCCATCGTAGACCACATCGCTGCTTAACATCAGGCAGGATGGTGGTCCAACGCTTGTTCATAGTGATTAAAAAATAATAATAATAAGTGCGCTTTGGCCCTGAGCCTGTCAGCCTTTTCGTAAATATTTAATAAATAAATAAATGTAGGACTGTATAATTTTTCAGGAACCGTACTACAAACCTACTTCAATCATGCAGTGAAAATATTATTGATATCGATTCTGGAGTGTTTCCCACCACTAGCCCGGCGC
This sequence comes from Conopomorpha cramerella, assembly GCA_012932125.1. NCBI lineage: Eukaryota > Metazoa > Arthropoda > Insecta > Lepidoptera > Gracillariidae > Conopomorpha > Conopomorpha cramerella. The sequence continues at coordinate 3,057 of SJJU01015597.1, forward strand.
ACTGTACCGATCATTGTCAATTGCTTCGTGACCAAAATATAAGTATCCGCTTATTATCTTAATAATTTCGAGCACAATCATGGGCTCTGACTCATTTTTATTGGACCCAAGGATTCTGCGAGCGTTTTCCAGCATCGTATAGATCTATGCCGATTGGCTCGTTTCTATCGATCCAAAGGTAGATCTAATTTAATAGATGATTTGCTTCGATCGAGTCGCGTTACCTTGCACGTCGGTTGGTGCTTGCTATACCGTTTTTTGATGGCTTCGTTCTCTCTGAGTTTTATTGTGCTTGGCGATGCGTGTCGTTGTAAAAGTCAAATGTGCTGTTTGATTTGACTGTTGATTTGTTTGTATGTGGGTACCTGCTTAGTTAATAATTTCAGACGTGCCCGTTGGTGTAGTGGTCAGCATGTTTGCCTCTATTCCGTAGGGTCGTGGGTTCGATTCCCACCGCTGACAGGTATTTGGGTGATGAGCTTTTAAGTACTTGTCGGATGTGTCTGGGTGTTTTATTTAATAAGTATGTATTTAGAAGAAAAGAAAATTTATTTAAGTAAGTATATATCGTTGTCTGAATTCCGTAACACAAGTGCTTTAGCTACTTAACATGGGATGAAGACGATGTGTGTGTTGATGTAAAATATTTATTTATTAATTTATATTTTTTTAAATATAATTAATATTTTTTTATTTAGATAGTGCCCGTGGGGACTAAAACCGGTATTCACAAACGAAACTACGGTACTTGAGTGTCGCTTGAGCATTTTCTTTTCGTTTTTTCACAAGCAGATTGTCGGAGATCCTACTGGAGCTACACACATCAAGTGTCTAGGGATCAAGAACATTTTTAGCTCTAAAAAAAAATCTAATTTATTTAAATCAAGTCTAATCTTCTGGATTGGTCTCCTACCTAATTTCCCATGCCTGCATCAATGACTTATCACCACATTTTGAATAAATTATGAATGAATTCAGTTTTTGTAAAATTTATTCTTGATTGCAATCTTCTAAAATGTACTTGATCCCTAGACACTTTTGATGTGTGTGTATTTGGCCTGTATTTTTTATAAAAAGGGTCGTACACGTTAGGCGCTTGTTTATTAATTTATGGTTATTGCCATGACAGAGAATTACATTAAAATGTAAAATACGACGCATTCAAAGTAATCGAACCTCTTAAATCTGAAAGGGAAACGGTAATTATTGTAATTGAATATTGATAAATAAAGCAATAAATTATTAAATAAACTAGCTTGGGTTTATAGCGTTCATTATAATAATTGTCTTGGTGAAGAGGATTGGATCTAATTCATTTCAAAATTAGTGGACTGGGGGCCAAGTCTTTTCAAGGTAAGGTTCAAGTTAGGTTACCTGGAAGAAATCGCTAAGAGCGATAAGGTCGCCTTTTGCAATTTTTCTTTTTGATGTACAGTGTGCAATAAAGAGTTTTTTAATATACGTGCTACGGATTTTTAACATAGTAGGTACCCCCATCGCGAGAACGGCAAAACGTCATCCATACCAGGTGGATTTGCGTCCACTTTCATAGTGCGAACCGCCAGGATTTGGAACGACTTGCCGGAGTCTGTGTTTCTTGCGCAGTACAGTCTGAAGGTCCTCAAATCGCGGGTGAATAGGTACCTAATGAACAAGTGCGCTCCATTGTAGACCACATATCTGCTTAACATCAGGCAGGATGGTGGTCAAATGCTTGTTCATAGTGATAAAAAAATCTATAAAAATCAAAGTAAAGTCTATGAAAATACTATAAATACTGTATGCGTAAACTATGCAAATCGTTTTTTCTAACAAAAACACGCGTGAATCACAATATCAACCGAATTTCCTAATGGTTTTTTTTTTATTTTTTGATGACTACATTTCCACCGGTGAAATCATCATGAAGATCGATGGTGCCAAGATTTCGTGATAGGTAACGTTTCTATTTTCCCTCTGCCCCTGACGAAACGACTCTCGGGTGCCCGTTACCGATGGACGGGAATTAATTAAATCTCAGGTGACGAGCAGTTGTATTTCTCCATCTGAAATTGTACCCAAAAACCTCTTGTAACAAAGTCGTATTTTCCTTGTGTTTAGCTCCGGTTTTCCGTTATACGTGTCTCATTTGCGTATCCGAGCAAAATTGCTTCAAATTAGGAGACGTTCGTGCCAACAAGACTGTATTGTTTAATTATAATTGTTTTTGAGAGTGAAAAAAAAAATATTTCCGACCTAAAGGTGGGGGGTCGTTGACTCGCCGACACAGTCATTGGAAAAGTAATTGTCATTTCGCTTCGTTATTATTATTATTTATATTTTATCGGCGTCGATTCTTCGAATTTTTCTTTGAGGGGCGTTTGACTTGGCTCATTTTCGTTTCGGTTATTTGTCGCCAATGAATTTGTATTGATGTTAATTTGATTGTTCGTGGTGTTTTGTTGGGTGATAGTTTACTTCTACCGTTGCTAAATTCAACGATGTTTATTATCGCGAGCGTTTGTGGTCCAGTTGGTTCCATACTTGACTTGTAATCGGGAGGTCGCGGGTTCGAGTCCGGCTACTGGACGTGTACCAATGGGACTCTTTTTCAGAGCCTATGTACGCAACGCAACGCTCGTACGGTGAAGGAACAACATCGTGATGAAACCCGCACACCACAAGGTGTGTGAACCCTATAACGGCGATGGGCTCCCCCCCTGTCACGTTGGGTTAAATACGCTCGGTGAACCGTGGGCATTTGCTTATTAAGCAAGTGCCTCTGCCTACCCCGCTTTGGGATTTAAAGGCGTGAAGTGTATTTATTCGTCCAACAAGATTTCTAGTATATATCTCTATTATATAAAAATGGATTGATGTTCGTTAGTCTCGCTAAAACTCGAGACCGATTTGGCTAATTTTGGTCTAGAATTATTTGTGAAACCAGGGAAGGTTTAAAAGGAGAATAAATATGAATTTTACCCCTATTTCTTGAAATACCCGGAGTACAAAAGCGACTTCCTACGGCAAAATAAATGTTTGCTGGGACAACAAGTATTATTATTATTATGTGTAAATAAATATATATTTCTTATAATTAATATATATATTGTAAGGAACATGCTTTCCTCAAACATATGACCATGAATATGAATAATTATTTAGTTTGCTAGAGAAAATATGTATAAGAATAATATTATTTTAGGGGATTTTAATTTATTGAAAATAGATTAAAATCTTCAAGAAGTGATGTGATGTGAGATCCCCTAAATGTGTTAAAGATGTCACATACTGCTATGAATACTTTTTGGCTTTTAGTGAACTGGTTCAGTGCACATAGCCCAAGGTTAACTGGCAGACAATGATTCGTAGCATTAAGTTCTGTGTACAATTTTAGTGCAACAAAGCATTAAACCTATACTAATATTATAAAGCTGAAGAGTTTGTTTCTTTGAATGAACGCGCTAATCTCAGGAACTACTGGTTCGAATTGAAAAAAAAACATTTATCGAGGAAGGCTTTAGGCTATATAACATCACGCTGCAACTATTAGCAGCGAAGAAATAATTGAAAATATAACAAAAACGGGAGAATTTTTTCATCCTTGAGGGCTTCCGTTGGGTGCGCTGCGAAAACGGTTCAAGATAGCAAAGATATGTGAAAGAATTATTCCTCTTGAAAGGATCTAAAAAAATGACCGCTGCAGTATATGCCTATCTTTTAAGATTAACTTACTAGAACCGTTTTTATGGTAATCAAATTTGGTCAAAATTAATGCATTATTTGTTATCTCTATTATATGAAAATGAATTGATGTTCGTTAGTATCGCTAAAACTCGAGAACGGCTGGACCGATTTGGCTAATTAAAGTCTTGAATTACACGTGGATGTCCAGGGAAGGTTAAGTTGTATTTCTTCCAACACACGAGGTGCAAACGCGACTTCCTATGGCAAAAAAAATGTTTGCAGGGGACAGCTTGTAAATAAATAAGATTCAGCAATGTTTCCACGAAGTGTGTTGCAAAAAACAAAACAAACACAAAAACAACACTAGTTTTGTCATGTAACGAGTATTAGAGACACAAGTATTTTGCCAAACGGCTGCCAAAATCTGTTGCGTCACTCTATATACACGAATCTCGTCGTTGGTACGTAGGTACGTACATACATCACTTTATCTGTCACAGCGAAATGAGGTGTAAAAAACTCATCTAGCGCGATGCGTTGTGTTACATCATACCATTTGGTGGGTGGCTGCGATTCGCTGTGGAGTTGTGATGTATCTCCGGAGCTGTCGGGCCTAACTAAAGGTCTATTTCCACCAACCGGACGGCACGGCACCGGACAGAAACGGATTTTTGAATCTTTAAACGAAAATGTATCTTCTATACGATGTTCAAAGTCTATTTTACATCGAGGACTTGAGGGCGGCCGCATCCGAACGCGTGCCGATGGAGCCGGCGCATCCGGCGGAATAATAGACTTTGAACATTGTATATAAGATATATTTTTGTTTAAAGATTCAAAAATCCGTTTCTGTCCGGTGCCGTGCCGTCCGGTTGGTGGAAATAGACCTTAATGCCATGTGTTCCACTACTGTTGCGTAATTGATGCCCTCTGAGAGAAGTGCCTAATCAAAACATGAGCGTAGACATTTGGTTGTAATACGAGATGTTTATGGGATTAATTAATCATGTGCTCTAAAAAAAGAGATGTTTAATTACGATTGATATAAAAATAAAGGCCCATTTAGATTATACCATTTTCTTGCCTATTGCCTACAATTATATTGAGGCAATAAGAATATTGTACAGCCTGAACACAACTAGTTTAGGTGAGGCTGATTTTTTCTTGTATCGTACAATTGAATAGAAACAATGACAAGTTGAAGTGTCTATTGAAATTATCAGTAAATTTTTGCTTGGTAATTATTGCCGAAGTATTTTGGCTACCCAACCTAATAATAGAGTACTAATACTAGATCTTTTTATTGTTGTACTCACGACATAGACAGTCGAAGTTCCTGTGTTTTGCGGGTGAGTAGGTAGCCAGGTTAGACCTATATTTCGTAAAGACAAGTTATATATACATAGGTGTCAATCCTTGGGGATTACTTTTTCTGCCTACCTTGTTCTAAAATTCTGTGCACGCCACTGGGCAATACAATTACATAATCTAAACAGTTTATTCCAATAATCGCCGGGTAATTCTGGAAAGCAAGTTAGGCAACTTTCCAGTCGACAATCCTTGGACGAAACGCGAATGAAAATGGTATAAGCTAAATGGGCCTTAAAATTTGAGGAGTTTGTGTTAACTGCGCAATACATTCTAAGCGTCTTTAGGGCACGGATGAATAGGTACATACCTAATATAATACGTGCTCCATATTGGACTACATTAGTGTTTCTGAGTTGCCCTTAAAAGCTTCTTAATTACGTACATACACTTCAAGCCTGACTCCCAGAGAGGTAGGCAAAGACTACAGATCTCCATTTGTCACGGTCCTGACATACCCTTTCGCTTCATCTACCTTCATACTTCTTTTCATACATGACCTCCGGTTTCGAGTACTTTTCACGCCACCTGACAGGCCAGGACATCACCAATCTGGTCAATATATGCCCATGGTCATAGCTTTTAAATTATACGTGAAATACGAACAAACTGGTTTAAATTTTACATAATTATGTCAACAATGGGTAGACTAGAAATTTTTATGTTATATGTTATATTTCAGGGACATGCTAACCCACAACCCAAGCCCTACCTGCCACTCTCTGTATGGGGCATTCTCTGGAGACGTGCGCGTCTACTTGCGTCTGCCTCTTTTCAACGCACACCTTTTCTTGACTCCATACAAATTAAAGAGAAACAATCATCCAATCATCAAACAAAGCTAGAAATGTCGCGGGTTCGATTTCCGCCTCCGACGTAATGCTGTAGTGGTGAGCTGATTTGTTTGATCTGTGCATCTTGATGTTGTATTTATATATAGATACAAATATATATATAAATAACATATATATGTGATATACACACATCAAAAGTGTCTTGGGATCTAGAACATTTTTAGCTCTAAAAAAAGCTAATCTAATCACTCTGTGACTACATAAGATAACAGAAAAATAATTAGCTGAATCTGTCCTGCCGTTACGGGGCTATGCGCATACCAACACATTTTGCGATTCATTTTTATCTGTACAAGAATAATAGAATTAGCATTTGTATCTGAAGTTTGTAGGAATAAATTGTAATCGTGATTTGTCGTCAGTAACGTTACGAGGTAGGTACACCTAATATACATATAAACGACTCCATTATCTACATATGTGGAGTGAATTATGCGCCGCACAGTCATAGGTAAGAATCATTCTGCGATTAACAGACGTTAAAATTGCGCCCCACGAGTGATGGGACGCTCGTCGCCAAAAACTATGAATGAATGAATGAATGAATATACTCTTTATTGCACACTGTACATTACGAATGTAAAAAATAATACAATGGAAAAAATGCAAAAGGCGACCTTATCGCTCATAGCGATTTCTTCCAAGTAACCTAATTTAAAGATTACAGGACTACAGACTATGTTTTTTTTTTAAACTAGCCAATGTTAATAGTGGACTCGGCAGTCAGCTCGCGACCACGACACATGTAACTGTGTGGAAACGTCGGGCAAATAACGAAAATAAGCTGAATGCTTGTGTTTGGTTAATTTCGCACCGTAACACCCGGTTTAAACTACGCACATGAAAAGTGTCTAGGTATCAAGTACATTTTAGAAGATTGCAATCAAGAATATATGTATTTAAAAAAAACTGAATTCATTCATAATTTATTCCAAATGTGATGATAAGTACACTAGTCATTAACTTAATTATTTATAAATCACGAAAGAGTGGGGACTTTTGATACAGGCTTTGTGCTTACTAGAAGGCTTCCAACACTAACACGATGATGTATGAAAAGTTAATGAAATAAATGCATTCACCAGTTAAATCATTTTTTAAAGAAACGTGCACTGACATATTAATACACACATCGAAAGTGTCTAGGGATCAAGAACATTTTTAGCTCTTAAAAAATCTAAATTTATTTAAATCAAATTTAATCTTCTGGATTGGTGTCCTACCTAATTCCCCATGCCTGTATCAATGATTTATCACCACATTTTGAATAAATTAATTAAATTAAATTAAAAAAAATAAATTAATGAATTCAGTTTTAGAATAATATATTCTTGATTGCAATCTTCTAAAATGTACTTTGATCCCTAGACACTTTTGATGTGTGTAATAGTCTTGCCCTAACGTCACGTTGTCCCATCACTAGTGTAGATGTGCCACATTAGCCAGTAGTAATGGAGATTACTAGCGTTTGTAATAACATAAGTACGATTGTACTATTTACATTAATGTGCTCGTATTATATGATTGTGTTTATTTACTTCGTGCTTTGGTACAGTGCAATTCATATGAACACTAGATTAAAAAAATAAAAATAAACACACTTCACGTCTTTTCATCCCAAAGCGGGTTAATAAAAAATAGGGTTCACACACCTCGTGATGTGCGGGTTTCATCACGATGTTGCCCTTCACCGTACAAGCGTTGCGTTGCGTACATAGGCTCTAAAAAGAGTCTCATTGGTACACGTCCAGTAGCCGGACTCGAACCCGCGACCTCCCGGTTACAAGTCAAGTATCC